>CAUYSK010014854.1:0-69246 GCA_963575035.1 Avahi laniger | reverse complement strand
TTGATCAGTTAATACCAATTTGACGGTGAGTACATGTGGTGTTTGTCTTTCCATTCTTGGGATACTTCATTTAGTAGAATGCGTTCCAGCTCTATTCAAGAGTATACAAGAGGTGCTATGTCACCATTGTTTCTTAAAGCTTAATAGTACTCCATGGTATACATATACCACAATTTATTAATCCACTCATATATTGATGGACACTTCGGCTGTTTCCACATCTTTGCAATTGTGAATTGCGCTGCTATGAACATTCGAGTGCAGGTGTCTTTTTCATAGAGCGACTTTTGCTCTTTTGGGTAGATGCCCAGTAACGGGATTGCTGGCCGCGCCGATCCCGTCTGAGCTGGGATATGTGATTTTTAATGGTATCTTAGTTGGGAAATGCCAAGTCTTATTTAAATATTTTAGTTAGCAGCCATTCACCCTATTTAGGTTTATATAGATATTGGCCTACATTTGTGGACCCTTATTTCAATTAAATTTTAATTGCCTTAACCTTTTCATTGTTGTCTTGATCTGCTTGCTTGTTTCTGGTGCCACTGGATTGTCTCTCAGTGTGAGTGGGACAGCTCCTAGAAGTTGGAAATAATAAGCATCCAGGGACTAGTGCTTACTATGGAAGGAAACCACCCCTTTGTATGGTCCCCTCTCTACCCTGCCTGGGTTTCTTTGGCCTCTGAAAGGTATGGTTCTAGGTCGTTAGAGTGAAAGAAACTTCTCAGGATGAGTTTGTTGTGGGACCGGTACCTCTTGCAGTCTCTACCCACCTGCAATTGTTTTTTATTTTTAGTAAATAAGAAAAGTAAAAGTATTTTGTATTTAGGCATCTATTTACTATTTCTCACGCTCTTCAGTCCTTTATATAGATTGAGATTTTCATCTGATATTTTGCTTCTGTGAGATGGAGTTCCTTTAACATTTCTTATACGTAGATTTGCTGGTAATTAATTCTTTCAGCTTTTCTGTATCTAAATAAGTCTGTATTTTTAAAAGATATTTTCACTGGATGTAGATTTCTAGGTAGACATTTATTTTTCTTTCACTATTTTAAAAATGGTGATACAAAACCTTTTAACTTGCATTTTTTTTCCAAAAAGTCACATGTCACTATTTTCCAATTCTCTTTAAGCAATGTACTTCTTCTCTCTGGCTGTTTTTAAGATTTTTCCTTTATCATTTTCTCTTTATCTAAACAATTTAATTATAATATGAAATTATATAAACAATTTAATTATAATTATAATGTTTATTTTCTCAGTTTTTTTCATTTACAATTTCTTGAGCTTTTCGGATTCGTGGCTTCCTAATTTTTCCGTAGATATACATCTTTTCCAATCTTTTTTTCTTTGTTTTTTATTTTGAGTAGTTTCTATTGCTATTCATGTTTATTAATCTTTTCTTCTGCAATAGAAACTACTGTTAATCCTGAACAGTGAATTTGCCATTTTAAACATGGTAGGATCCATCTGAGTTAATTTGGGTGTCTTTTAAAATATTCTATATTTCTATTTAACTTGATCAAACTTTTCCCTAGTTTACTAAAAACATAAAATGCAATTATATAAATGGTAGAATGTACGTGCCTTCTAATTCTATAATTTATGCAATTTGGGGGTTTGATTTAAATAATTTATTTTTCTCTTTTGTTATGGATTATACATTCTATCTTCTTTATTGTGAAGTTTACATTTTTGTACGGGAACATTTTGTATACAGATTGATCATTTCTAACCTAAAAATTTCAAATCAGATGTGCTCCAAATTCTGAAACTTTCTGAGCTCCAACATGATGTCATGAAAGGAAAATTCCACACCTGACCTCATATGATAGTTTGCAGCCAATACAAAGTCAAAACTTTGAAGCTCAAAGCTATTAAAAATACCACATAAAATTACCTTCAGGCTATGTGTATGAGGTGCATATGAAACACAAATAATTGTGTGTTTATACTTGGGTCTTATTCCAAAGATATCTAATTATGTGTATATAAAATATTCCAAAATATGAAAAAATCCTAAATCCCAAACACTGCTGATCTCTCCCAAGCATTTCAGATAAGGAATACTTAACTTGTACTTGTAAATATTCTTGAGCTTTTTATGCTAATGGTTATGTTAACTGAAAATATTTTAATCATTTTATATCTTGTTTTTAGACTTTAATTATATGGGAAGAGATGAATGCTTAATCTAGGGCTATTTTTCCCGATGCTTCAGGCAAAATTCTTCTGAGGAATCCGAACAATACTCCATGAAAAGCAAAATTTTACTTTAAAATATCTACCAGAAAGATAATTAAAATGAAATATTAAATTATGCCAAATATTAACTTAATCTTTCATTTAATTCTTTAAAATAGTTTTTAGTTTTGTGGATTTATTTTATAGTATAATTTCAGAATTTATTCTACATTACTGTTTCCTCCATAAAAAGAGAAATGCAGTGCTTATTACAAGGTATGTGATCTAGCTCTAATCTTTTCCTAAATATCGTATCCTGTCACATACCAAAGATCTTTTTAAAACATGCACTTTTATAGACATAATTCTTTCAAATATATATTGAATCAAGTAATATTGAATCAAGTTTCAAAATTTTTATGTGTATCTGAAAGAGCAATATTGGTGTCTGTAATGACTTGCTTTCCTTCAGTGCACCTCATTCATTCATCATTTACTCATATACAAATTTTAATCGTCCTCTTACCTCTGTATTCATCAAAATAGAACCAAATGATTCCACATTATTTGCCTATTAGAAGATATCAAAATATCCTACTTTATTTTGAAGCATTGTAAGGATTTTGTTTAAGTCCACACTTGCTCACACAGCTGGTTACATTGACCCTCTTAAAAAATTCAAAAGAAAATATTTTGGACTTTTTCTCATGCTTTGTATAAATCTGATATAAAGCTTCTGATATTACTTGCTGGAAAAGGAAACACACACAATCAGATGATTTTAAACTATGAATATCAATGGAAAATCTTGAATAAATTAGTATCATATTAACCCAAGTACTATTTGAATAACATGACAGATCAAGAGAAAGTGACATTTCGTCTACGTATGCAAACATGTTTCACGATTAGATCAATTAATCTAATTTGTAATATTTATTACATATAGATAGAAAAAATATATCTGACCTTCCCAATATATTTTAAACTGGCATTAATAAAAATCAACATATAATCCCAATTATAACACAAATAAATTCTTAGTAAACCAGAAAATAGATGATATTCATTCTGTTGTTAATATATCTGAAAGTCCAATCTATTTAGTGAGAAAATAGGAGAAATAGTCACATTACAGACAATAATCAGAAACAATTGATTTCCTATTAATATGGAATTATTTTTTCTGATAAGATTAACCAGTTTATTTAAAGAGGCAGACATAACACAATGTGTAAACTGGCAAAAGAGGAACATTTCCAATTACAGTTATTTTCTCTTAATAATTTATCTATAGGAAATCCAAGTGAATCAACTAATGAAATAAAAAAATAATAGAAAGATCTGGAAAACTCACTGACTTTGTTAGATTCAAATTATCTTATTTCTTATGCTATTCATAAACAATTAAAAATAATTAATTCAAGAAAGCAAAGCTGCAGAGCAATTGTATATGACTTATATATTAGAAGTTTCATAAAAATCAATGAAGCAACATAGAGAAGATAGGATCAAATTGAAATTCAGAATATGTTTTGTCCTAAAAGAATTTCATATTTAAACTTAAAAGCTATTTCTAAGTTAATTTATTCATTCAATACAATGACAGTTATATAAACAGCAGACTTTATTTTCGAGGCTATTTAAAATATCATCTAAATAAAAAATACATGGCAATAAAAATTGTGATACATTAAAGGAAGGAGGCATAGACAAACTACGTAATAATTCAATATGGTAAGATCTTACTGATTAATGTAAAAAAGAAATCAACCAAAAATTTTAGAGGAAAAAGAGTGTGTGTGTATAAAACTTACATATATTAATAAATAACATATATATATATATATAGTTTCCATACATGTGTTTAATTAGACACAGTTTGGACAGGATGCTAGCTCATCCTCAGAAATCAGTTGCTTACCCACCAAGTGTTTATTTAAAAAATGATGTCTGAGTAAACTAGACTCTTCTTCCCCACATGGACATATCTCTGTCCCAGAAACATGACTAAAATTGCTGAGTGAGACAAAAATACTCACACAGCAGGAAAAATTTTAACTTGTGAAATAGCTCCATTAGAAAGTAAGATAGTTACAAAGCTTATGCAACATGTTCCATTCATTATAAATGCATAGTTTCAAGATTTTTTACTATTTCAACCATAAATCAGGGACATCCAATTTAAAGTGTGCTATAGTTAAGGACTCTTCTCCTAGAAAATACCATTAGTTCATTTACCAGACCCTTTATCAACATGTTTACAAGGACCTCAGGTGGGTCAACTGTTCTTTCTTCTGCAGAATACCTCCCACCTGTTAGTGAGAGAAAAGAGTGCAGGCCAGCTGAACAAGCATTATTCCCTCCTATTTTATCTTCTCACTTTTTAATATTTTTTTCTGATGTATTTCATTCAGCCCATTCATTGTCTTCCAGCATATTTTGCAATGCTTTATGCAAAGTAATAGGCATATTACTACCCTAATAATCACCAGAATGTGAACAACCCAGTGGGAGTGGGGCTTTACTCCACAAACTTTATTAATTTGTAAATTTGGACACATTATATATTGTTTCAAATTATTACAGTATTACCCTTAGACACACCAGATTCTATAGTGGATAGTATATCCAGTGGAATCACCTACGTGAGGGTATAAGCTGATTCTAGGAACATTAATGGGAATGACATTCCACTGGGGTTATTCTGTTATTATTTGATAACTCCATTCAATTACAGCTTTATATTTCCTCATGGCATTTTTAAATCCTATCCAGGATTCTAAAACAGACCTTCCTGTAATATTTTTGTTTGATTAAGCATGTCCTTCATCATGCTGACAATGCTTCAGGAATGCCATTTCAGACTGACTTGATATAACCAGGCCGGCTCATAATATTATTGAGAACATTTGTGACAACATGGTCAATGCTGATGAAGCCACAGTACATGCAGTTGCCATTACATATTTATGAAATTTATATTAAAGTAGCAATACAGTTTGAAGAATAGAAATATAGCCTGCAAACTGTGCACTGAATGATAGCTGCAGTTGACCACCTGAGACTAGAGTGATTACGAAGGGTTTTGGCACATTTTCCCTGATGATATCCAAGTGGAGTATTTAGGTAGAGTTCATAAATCAGCAGGTATCCAAGCTTATCTTTCCAGAGAAAAACAAGTCTGAAGTTTTCTTCTCTCACCATATATTGGTCATAAACATTTGAATGCAGATGTCTTTTTTATAGAATGTCTTTTTTTTCCTATGGGTAAATATCCAGTAGTGGAACTGATGAATTAAATGGTAGTTCTACTTTTAGTTCTTTGAAGTATCTCCATATTACTTTCCATAGAGGTTGTACTAATTTGCAGTTCCACCAGCAGCGTACGAGTGTTCCTATCTCTCCACATCTATGCCAACATTTGTTGCTTTGGGACTTTTTAACAAAAACCATTCTCTCTGGAGTTAAGTGATATCTCATTGTTGTATTGATTTTCATTTCCCTGATGATTAGAGATGTTGTGCATTCTAATACTTGATGCAATGGCTTGATTAGTTCACCTGGATTAATTGCACTACCTTTTAAATTCCTATTAGCATGGGAATAACTCTCAAGTGCTGTATTTAAAAAAGAATTATTATGTTGGTCCCAAATTCTAAAAATTCTATGCACAATGACAACTATCTGGTTTGATCCCTTTACATTTCTTTTATATTAGTCTTGATGTAATTCAGTAGACTCCCCCCCACCATTGTTGACTTTCAGATTATTCTTGTATTTGTTTTGTATACATTGGATAAATATTAGTAAGAATGACCGATTCTAATTGCTAGTAAAACTATTTTAAAGCTCTACCTCTGTTATTTAATAATTTTTAAAGAAATGGAAATAAATATTTAATTCCAAACTAATATTTAACTTTGCTAAATGTATTTCTGTACTCTACATTTTTCTTTTCTCCTTAACTTTTTGAATATGTGGGAAATAATGCCCAAAACTTTATTATACCCAAAACCTTCTTTTCAGGAGTTTGGAGAAGAGTAAGGAGAGGAATTTATTGAAATTCTCTCTTACAATTATTGTGTTAATACACTATCAAGAGGCATATATAATTCATATGCTAGAGCCTTGCTAATCCACTGTCCTCAAGATGCATGGTACTAGACTGAAACACATTGATAGCAAGCTCCTGCTAGTGTCTTGGATAATAGACCCTATAGACATAGTCCAAAAGAAACTCTCTTTCTGCTGAATTTTCTATTTTAAAAGGTTTTGTAATGCTGGAGCTCCCATGTAGTTTGAACACATTTTTCCTATTAATAAAATATTCCTGCCTTTTCCCAGACAACTACTAGTCATTATTAAGGCAAGCTAGTACAATAGTTATAGAAAACACATTTTGGCATGCTCTACCCAATTAGAATTTATTAATTAACAGAAAGTTTTAATCCAGTTATGATTCTATAAGAACTTCTACCATTTACCAGTGTCTTTAAACTGCATCATAGACACTAACTTGTGAATACTCTGATATAGAAAAGAGTTCAGAATTATGATATATAAAATAATAGGTACCTTGTATTAATATGTCTTCCTAAGCCAGGGAATAAAAAAAACAACCCCTAAATTCAATGCTCCTCTGAGTTAGGGCTAATTAGATTTAGAAGGCTTTTTAAAATTCACAGGTATAAATCTGATCTATAAAAAAAATTGAGGGTTGTACCCTTTTTCGGGAAAGTGTTATATTATTAAGTAGGTTTATGAAACATCCATTTCAAGGAGTTAAGGATTTCACTAATAACAATGAACATATCCTGAAAAAGATTACAGAGAACCTTCAATGTAATTATAAATCACAATAATAGTTGCATTAAAAAATTAAGAGAACATTGTCTGGAAACGACACACTCTACAGGAATGCTTTCCCCACTCAATTTCCGAGAAGAGAATCTCCGTTAGTTACGGTAGAGTTAAAGACATTAAAGACTAACAAATATGATGTTGCCTTATGCTATTGTAGAGTGTGAATAACAGGGTTACTTATGCCTTAATTTGGTAAGTAATGTGCTACCTTATTGGATACAGGTCAAAATGGGATAAGATACCCATTTTTCAACAGTTCTTTCATTTTACTAACTGTTGTTCAAGGTTGTTCAAGAGAAGTCAGCATCAAAAGCTAAACCAGAACAACAACAACAAAAAATTAATAAATCAATGTTTATTTAAAAAAATTAAAGGACTATCATTAAGAATTGAAATGTGTTGGATTGCCAGAAAAATTTTAACATAAATTCAACACTTGATCCTGGATTTTTTAAATAAAGAAGTTTCATAATGAGGGTACCATATGTGGTTGCTAAATTTAGAATGTTTGTATTTTTCCTCCATTTTTGCCATACATAGAAAATGGTACATGGAAGACAGTGTTAAGCCTAGAAATATCTAAGACTATGTTAAAACTTATATAGTGTGATAATACTTTATTTCATTAGGTATTGAATGTTCATCAGCACAATTGTCCGTTGTACTTTATTGCCTTTTTATGTGATACTTTCTAGTTTTGAACTAAGATTTCAAACACATAGAAAAGAAGCAACATATCTACCACCAAATTGTGCAGACATGGCAATCAAAAATATCTTAGAATAGTTGGGATCAATAAACCATTTTACTTTGAACTCACGAAAACATGGCCATCTTTCAAGGCTCTAAAATTATAAATGTAATAGACAGAATATCACTTTTCCTCTGAGTTCATATCAAATTCACAGTAGATGACAAATAATCATCAATTTATAAATATCAGAGTAAAAAGGGTCAAATCCAGGCAATTTTTAAAAATTTTAATTTGTGAGGCTTACTGTAAAATTAATCTTATTTCATCAAACTTGGCTTAAATGTGTGTATAAAACTAAGGCTACTAAAGCTTGGTTTTACTTTCATCTTTTTTATAAGTACTGAACTGGGATACATTTTAAAGCATTGATAAAGTGATCTTCTGAATAAAAATTCTTATTTTTTAAAATTTATAAAATAATCATCTATAGATGAAATATATAATACTAAAGTTTAATTCTAAATATATAATATTAAAGTTTATGATCACAATGGGTGACACTTCAGCAAAGAAGGAGCTAATTTTGGAAGAAAATGTAGGAGCAAGGAAGAATGGTCTTAATAAAGTAGAAACTAAATTGACCTCCTCAAGAACATTTTTTAAATTATAGACAGAGCATAAGAAATGAGAGTATCGATCAACATCTTTGTGGGACTTCATTAATTTCGTTAGTCAACAAATGCAAGTTTAGTACCAATTATGTGCCTAGATCTGTGCAGAGGCTTAGGCGAGCAAGGTCCTTGCCCTCAAAGGTGATGAGAAAGCAATAAATCCATTTGTGCAAATAGAAAGCAATTCTGAATATATCCTTGTCTCCCTACTCATTATGATCCCATTTAAGCAGGAAGGGAAGCTAAGCATTGATGGGTTAGAATATGAATGCCTGCAGGGAGTCAAGTAACAGAAAGAACAATGCTCATAAATTAATCAGAAGTCAAGATGAATAGAGAACTGTAATGTGGCCTTGAGGAGCATGGTATGGAATGTCTTTCAGATGAAAAAAATAAAGGATTTGGAGAAAGGGAATAGCATATATAGCATGTAATCCAACCATCTAGTAAAATATTACCCTCTCTTTTCCGTATTGGGATTGATCTAGTCTGTAATTGAATGTAAAACTCCATTGGTATCTCAATCCTTTGCTCAATTATTATGTGTAGGCAGGCCATATTGGTCTTTAAAACTACACTATATTGATTCTGATAAATTTTATATTCTAAAGGACATTTTTGGTGGTGAGGAAGTGATTTCAATTAGCTGTCCAAAATCAAGCTACAAATTTTAAATTAAACATGGCAAGCCTAATATAGGGGACATGTACTTCCTCTTGAACTTGAATATGTATTCAAAGCCATCTGTGCAGACAATGGGAATAGTATTTGTTTTAAAAAGGAAAAAGAGGGAGCTCAAATATGTTGAAATAATCAATGGCTGTACAATAATATAAAGACATTGAATAGATTTGTCAGCACGTCAGTCAGAAATGAATTACAATTGTGGTAAAGAAATAAAGGTAAAAGGATTTTCTCTGAGGAAAAGAACCATGCAAAATAAAAGCATTAGTGTGACATACAGTTTACAGAAACTCTCCTTGTGGAGATTAAAGTTTATATTTGTTGACAGTACTACAAGAATATGTCACACAATGTAAAAATGATCATGCCATAACCACTTCTTTGCTGATGGCTTGATTTTACAGGCAGTGATCTCCATTAGATGGAATTCAACATGCATTTCTATCCACTGACATTAGCCAGAGTTGGTGCCTGCATGAATGGATGTAATTATTTGAGACCAAACTTCTGCTATGAGATATTTTATGTCATGATACCACAAGAACCAGTCTTGTTGCTTATACATTAGAATGGCTTTAGGAAAAATGAACAGAAATTGAATTATTTATATTTTGTTTTGCAGATGTCATTTATATTAAGCTATGGAGACTGACATAGGCTTCCTGGATTCTCAGAAAATTGAGGCCTACTAGGAAAATTAATAATTATGTTAGTAATAGCTGAATTCATTGGAGCAATAGCTTGCATTTACTGGGTACTTATGTGAAGAGCACTTTCTTTGTTTTAGTTTCTTTAATTCTCTAATATTTATAGTGCAAAGGTACATTGATAATCTTTATTTTTCAGATGGAAAAATGAAGCTTATGCTAAATATACAAATAAATCAATACCCATTAAAAACCAGATGAGAAACAGAAACCAGCTTCAAAGCCTGCCTGTCCCTAATGAAAGGTACATACAAATATGTACCTGGTCCAATAAGTACCTTGGACCAGGTTGATATTTGGTACCTGGTCCAAGCCATTAGGTACCAAATATGTCACAAATTCAGGTGTAACTTAGGGGGTCATCGCAACTTCAAATCACTTCTCTTGGGTAGATGTTGGGTTTGACATAAATTTGCAGAAAAAGATCACAATCTAATACATATCTGAAGTTTAATCATCAAAGTGATGCAGATTTATCTGTGTAGATTTCTCTTGGGCTCTGATTTCCTAGTCATATGCATTAATGCTTGTGGAACTTGTCTATGAGGGGTAAAGTTCCAAACATTCTTAAGAAATAGCAAAAGTTTTTGCTACTCCACTCCAGTAAATGTACTGCCATTTGTAGGAATATTCACAAATCTTTGGTGTTTGGGCAGAGATGTGCCAGCAAAGTTTAACAAATGACTATCAAAAGAAAAAGTATGCACATATATACTTGTGCATAATTAAGTTTAGTATGAATGTTATAATATGTAGGAAACAGTTACAAATAATAATAAAATATGTGATACCCTTTATTGTAAATTTCACGTAGTCAATCAATTCTTGAAGAACGTTCCCTTGATTTTTGTCAAACTCTGGTATCTGTTGTCAACTTACTGGTTGCAATTGATCAATTACCATAGTGGTTCTTCCATAAATTTTGGTTTTTATTTTCATTTACATTAATGAGTAAGGCAAAAAATACATATGTTGGAACTTTACTAATTCATCAATGTCTTGAGCAACTTCTTTGCTAAATAAAACAATTGTTTTCAAATACTAAAATAATATTCCTCAATTTTGTCTGTACTATTAATAATGTGACAGCTACAACATGACACACTTTGGAATTTATCAGCATTATTATTTTCTCCATTGCTTTCTTACGCCTAGACTAAAGGTCAGCCACTATAGCCCATGAGGTAAATCTGGCCTGCTGCCTGTTTTTGTTAATAAAGTTTGATTGGAATACTGCAAGCCTATTTGTTTTTATATTGTCTAGGTCTATCTGTAGAGTTGAGTAGTTGCTACAGAAAACATACCTTGCACAAAGCCTAAAATATTTATTCTCTGGCCCTGTGCAGGAAATGTTTGTAGTCAACAAAATAATAAATCAAAGCCTGATATATAATGTTTGCTGATTTCCATAGTGTCAATAGTTCTACTGTAACTATTTTCAAGCTACCAATATAACATTACTGGGTGCAGAGTTGTGGAGAAATACTCAATAGCACACCCCTATTTAGAATTTACACTGTAGCCATGCAAGAGGTGTAAATAAGCCCAAGAACATAATAGTAGTATGTGGTAAAATAGTTATGAAATTGTTGTGGATTAAATTTTATCTCCCCAAAAAGATATATTGAAATTTTTAGAACTGGTACCTCTGAATGTGACTTTATTTAGAAATAGTGTGTTTTCAGATGTAATCAAGTTAAGATGAGGTCACAGTGGATTGAGTGGGAGCCCTGAATCCAATGGCTGGTGTCCTTCTTTATAAGAAGAAAAAGGTTGGTTGACACAGAGGAGACACAGGGAGAAAGGCCACATGAAAACAGAGACAGAGATTGAAGTTATACTGCCACAAAGCAATGAATGCCAAGGATTACTGGCAATTACCAGAAACTGGAAAACGCAAAAAAGGATTTTCTCCCTGAGCATTCAGAGGGGGCAGGGGAACAACTTGACTTTAGACTTCCAGACTCCAAAACATGTGGTAACTTTGTGGTAATTTGTAACAACTGATCTGGAAACAAATACAAAAGTACTGAGTTTTGAGTATTTATTCCCTTTGTTTTTTCACATAATTTCATTGTACATTTATATAATTTAATTTTTAATAATGGCCATGTTAACAAATTTGCAGAATTCTTGAAAATTTAACAAACGTATGAGCCAGTTTGGGCCAGTTCCAATCAGTAAAACAATCAGTAATGACAAGGCTATATCCTCCTCCAGGGGACAGAAGAGTTAGAGCCCATCCAGTCTTCCATATCTCTAGAAAACCGGTTTTGTAAAATTGGCATGTAGCAATAAGAGATTTCAGAGAGCAAGTAAGGGCCAGGCCTTGCTGCTGAAGGTTTAACTTTTGGATTTGATTTGTATGAAAGGAACTTAAGTGAGAGTTCAAGTCATGGGCTCGAGGGATGAGATTTGATTTAGAAACTCACCTGATAATGTTTCCTGTGTCAGTCAAGACTGACTCAGGTACTGCATGGGACTCAGTCCCAAATGTGAGTATCAGTTGGCCCAATCTTGGACTGCAAAATGGAGAAGCAAAAGAAAAATGAGCTTTAATTTAGAAAGAAAAAGGTTTAGAAATTTCTAATATAAACTATGAATTTTCTAATTTTCTTGTGTATTTCTAAAGAGCATTTTTCCCAAACCGTGGATATATAATGAACCATAGTAACATATTTCTCTTAAATGCATATGTAAGCATTTAGTTTTAGTGGCAATTTGCATTGTATTTTCCCTCTCTTCTGCCAAAGGAATGCACATTGTATGCCTCATTATATTAAGCTTGAGGAGTGAACTGCTAAACCTTTAGTAATGGAAAGACATGTTTACTAATGGAATCATGTTAACCATAAATATGCATTAGATATGAAGATCAGTTGAATATAAATTAAGTTCTTTGTTATTAATTAAGTGAAAGATGCAAGTCCTTTCTCTTACATTTTTATCCCTTTCTAGTCAATGGTGAGAAACAGTGATATTTACTGGCACTGTACAGTCATTTGAAATTTCTGGTTTCCTATTGACAGACTAGCTTCTCACTCCTCAAGGACAAGAGTACTATTTTATATTTTACCAGTAGCTATGGGGGATTCTGATCCATAGGTTATCTCTTTATAGATATATAAGGATATATACTTGGTATACTAAGTATCTGGATTCTTGGCCATTCTCTTCACTCCTATATTTAACCAATAATATGATGAGTTCATTATCATCATCTCCGTGGTTGTTCTCCTGGCTTAGTTTGGACATTTATTGAAACACTCCTTGGGTTACATAAATGTTGCCTGTCACAGAGAGGCTGCACTGACTTTATAATGAGGGAATCCTGTCTCACATTGCATATTGTATGCGACTTTTCTACTTGTTCACTAATAACAGCACTGTAGCTTTAGACACCAAGCTCAAGTTAGTCAGAAACTTAAAAGGTGAAATCCTATCACCAGTAAATAGCTTGATGCATGGAATGATACTGCTTCATCTCATGGAGTGGAAAAAGGTATATAACTAAAATTTGATATCTGACATTCTATAGTTAACTTACAGTTTGACAGGAAAAATGCTGATTAGATAAATTAAAATAATATACTCTGCCTCAGAGTTATACAGTCAAATCCCTGACATGAAAAGCAAGGCTGAGAAAAGCATTCTTTCTCAGAATTGTTAGCTAGTCATGACATAGGCTATTTCAAATATTCCTCAATGATGAAGAAAAAGTCTGTTTGATTTTTTAAATCTTTTTAACTAAAATAGGAAAAGGAGTGATGGTACTGTTTTTATCATGGACAACTTGTGATGTTGTATTTTTATAGACTGAAATTTAATAATAGTATTCATGTAAGAGCATCAAATTGGTTTTTATACTTTAATTTACATTATTCCATTAAATTTCAGGACCATTAGGAATAAATAAAAAGGAAATTATGCACAAACACATACTTATTTCCACCTTTGCCTCAAAGATATATTTTAATCAACTCTTGTTTCTCCTCATATTTGGAGTGTATTATCCACTTAATGTCCTAGGCATGATTTCTGGGCACTTTCCTATTGTTTTCAGCCATGTGGAGGAAGCTCAGAGAAGGAAAGCTGCAACTTGATGAAGATTATACTGATGTTCTTTGGCAGGATGTGTTCCCCTTTAGCCAAAAAGGCCCTCTTCAATATGGGGTGCCAATTCTTAGAAAATAATATTTGAATTCTTCTAGGTTGAATATTGAAATAGCCATGGTCCTTGAGGAAACCACTCTTAGAGTTTATGCTCAGATTAGATTCTTGTAAAGTGACATGATGCTCCTAGGTATTCATCTAAGAGAAATGAAAATTCATATCCACAAAAGCTTGTACAAGGATATTCATAACAGGTTTACTCATAACAGCTACAACTTGGAAACAGTCCTTCTGTCTCTTCTCTAGCAAGAAAAGGATATATTAATTATGGTATATTTATTTATATAATGGAATACTCCAGGAATACTACATGGAAGTAAAAAGGAAAAAAAAAATAACAAAAAACTCCACAAGAGTTAATCTCAAAGACACTATGTTGAGGGAAAATCCAAACTCAATAGGCTGTGTACTCTATGCTTCTAGTTTTACAAAGTTCTAGAACAGGCAAGGCAAATCAACACTGATGAAAATCAGAAGAGTGCTTGCTTTGAGTCAGGGGAGTGGACTGGCAATGAAGGGGCATGAGAGATCTTTCTGGGGTGATGGAACTGCCATATGTCTCAGTAGGCATGTAGGTTACTGAGTATATGTATTTGTTAAAATTGATTGAATGTGTTCTTAAGATATATGCATTCACTCTGTGTAAATTATACCTCAGTAAAAAGTCACCGGGTGCTTTGGAGAAAATAATGATTTATTAACAGTTACTTTTTTATACATAATAATTTGCCTTCCTCCAGTTTCTCTTAATTTTTCAAAACATAATCCCATCTACTGTATCATTGTATCCTGTGGTTAAGAAAGCATGAGTGGAAGGACTGTGGGAAGATGACAGAGTAAGAAGCACTAGAAATATGTCTCCCCACCTAGAAATATGTCTCCCCACCTACACAGCACTTGCACTGGCAGATTCTGTCTGATATAACTGTTTTAGGACTCTGGATTCTATTCAAGGATTGCAACTTCTGGTGGGGGGGGGGTTAAATGGTAAATTTAAGTTAATTTTAGTTAATTTCAGCTCTTAGCACAGTAACACCTACCCATCCCCCAGCCTTAGCAGCTTGCACACAGATTGCAGGGCCAGGGTGGGCAAAACAGACCCTGTTTTCTAAATATCGGGGATAGATACTCGATTACTGATTGCTGCTTCTGATCACAGAGGTTCAGACAAAAAGGCAGTGGCCACTGTTGTTGAGTCTCCCTTCCCCATTGATTGCAAGCTGAACTTTCCCTCTGACTGAAGTGATTCCCAGGGAATTTAAAGGACCAGTAACTTTTTTCCCCTTCATTTTTCTCTTTTTTTCCCCGTTTGGGAGCCAGACATTAAAGACTAGGATATTCAAAAGCAATTGCATATATGTGAGAAATTAGGAAGTCACTGTACATGCACAGGGAAGGAATAGGCTCAAAAAACACCAGAGAAAACCTTAAGTTTATACCACAAACTGATTCTATATACAGGTACAGCCTACGACAATAAATGAACAAACAACAAAGTCCAGCAAACATGACAGATGAGGAAGAATATAATTTCCAGTGTTATTACATTATCCAGCTTACCGCAAAAAAATAAAATCATAAGGCATACAAAAAAGCAGGAAAGTATGGCCAATTCAAAGGAGATAAAGAAACAAAGAGAAACTGTCCCAGAAAAAGACTTGGTGGTGGATCTACTAAGCAAAGACTGTAAAACTACTGTCTTAAAGTTGTTTAAACTAAACTAAAGTAAGACACAGAGAAAGTCAAGAGAATGGTGTATGAACAAAATGGGAATATTGATAAAAAGATAGAAAACCTAAAAAGATACCAGAAAGAAATTCTGGAGCTGAAACATACAATAACTAAGATGAAAAATTTACTAGAGTGATTCAGACAGAATTAAGCAGGCAAAAGAAAGAATTAGTGAACTTGAAGATAGGACAATGAAAATTATCAAGTCTGAGAAACAAAAAGAAAAAAAGATTAAAGAAAAGTGAATAGAGACTAAGGGACCTATACGAAACCATCAAGTGACCAACATACACATTGTGAAAGTCCCAGAAGGAGAAGAAATAGAAAAGGGCAGAGAAAATATGTGAAAAAATAATGGCTGAAATCTTCTCACATTTAATGAAGGACACAAATATTAACATCCAGAAAGCTCAATGAATTTCAAATAGGATAAACTCAAGGGGACAGACCCACACCAAGATGCATTATAATCAAACTGTGGAAAGCCAAAGATAAAGAAATAATTTTGAAAACAGCAAGAGAGAAACAACTTGTCATATATGAGGAATTCTCACTAAGATTATCAGCAGATTTCTCATCAAATATATTCAAAGAAAATGGTCAATCAAGAATCCTATATCCTTGAAATTGTCCTTCAAAACTGAAAAAGAAATTGAGACATTCTCAGATAAAAAATAAACCTGATGACTATTTTACCACTAGACCTCCCCTGAAAGAAATTCTAAAGGAAGTCCTGTAGGTTGAAATGAATGGACATTAGACAGTAACTTAAAGCCATATAAAGAAATAAAGATCTCAGTAAAAGTAAATGCATGGGAAATTATGAAATCTAGTATTATTGTAACAATAGTGTATAACTCCATTTTTTGTTTTCTACATGATTTAAAAGACTAACATAGTTTTTTAAAAAAATTATTAAACCAAAAACTAGTAATAATGTAACTTTGGTTTGCAACTCTACATTGTGATTTCTATATAATTTAAAATACCAACACATTTTTTAGAAACATTGCTTTGTGTTTTGGACACACAATGTTTGAAGCTGTAATTTTGTGACATTGACAACTGAAAGGGTGGGGACTGAGCTGTTAAAGGAGCAGAGTTTTTGTATGTTGTTTAAGGTAAGCAGTTATAAATTCAAATTAGAGTGTTATAACTTTAGAGTGTTAAATGAAATCCCCATGGTAACCACAAGGGCAATAGCTAAAAAATATACCTAAAAAAAGAAAACAAGAAAGGAACTTAAACACTACAAGGAAAATAAACTAAACACAAAAGAAGATCATAATGAAGGAACTGAGGGACAAAAAAGCTATGAGGTGTATGGAAAAAAAATAGCAAATGATCAAAGTAAGTCACTCCTTTTCACTAATTACTTTAAATGTAGACAGATTAAACTATTCAATAAAAAGATAGAGTTAGAAGAACATATTTTAAAAAATGATCCCTCTGTATGTTGTCTATAAAAGACTGCTTTAAATCCAGATACAAATAGGTTGAAAATGAAAGAACAGAAAAGACTATTCTATGCAAATAGTAACCAAAAGAGAGAAGGAGTGGCTTATACTAGTATCTGACAAAACAGACTTTAAATAAAAAATGTTTCTAAGAGACAAAGAAGGATATATATTAAATATATTAACAAAACATTAAATACAGCAAGAAAATCTAACTATTATGAACATTTGTGCACCTAATAACAGACCATCAAAATAAATGAAGCAAAAATTGACAAAAATGATGGAATAGACAGTTATACAATAATAGTAGGAGACTTTACTACCCCACTCTCTACATTGAATATAATAGCCAGACAGAAGGTAAGTAAAGAAACAAAAGACTTGAACAATACATTAAACAAGCTAAATCCTACACACATATACAGAACACTCTACCTAACAACAGAATACACATTCTTCTCAAATGTACATGAAACATTTTCTGGCATATGCAATATATTAGACCACAAATTAAGTCTTGGCAGATTTAAAAAGGTAAATATCATACAAACTATCTTCTCCTACCACAATGGGATGAAATTAATTCATAACAGAAGGAAACTGAAAAATTCACAAATTTGTGAAAGTTAAACAACACAATCTTAAATAACCAATGGATCAAAGAAGAAATCACAAGGGAAATTAGAAAATATTTAGAGAAAGATGAAAATAAAAAGTCAGCATACAAAAACTATAAGACACAGCAAAAACAGTGTTAAGTGGGAAATTTACAGCTATACAAGCTTACATTAAAAAACAAGGCAGAGCTCAACTCAAAAACCTAACTTTGAAACCTAAAGAACTAAAAGAAAAAAAAAAAGGAAAAAAATAAACCCAAGCCTAGTGGCAGGAAGGAAATAATAAAGATCAGATGAGAGATAAACAAAATAGAGAAATGAGAAATAGTAGAGAAAACCAATGAAACCAAAAATTGGGATTTTGAAAAGAACAATAAAATTGACAAATGTTTCTTTCACTAGATGGCTAATTTAGAGAGAGAAATGTGTCAAATTACTAAAATTACAATAAAAGTAGGACATTACTACCAATTCTACAAAATAAAGATTATAAAACAGAACTATGACCAACTGTATGCCAACAAATTGGATAACCTAAAAGAAATGGATAAATTTTTGTGAATATAAAAGCTACTAAGACTTGACTATGAAGAATAAGAAACATAAGAATAGATCTGTAATTACTGAGGACATTGAATCAGTATTCAAAGATCTCTCAACAAAGAAAAACCCTGGAACTCATGGCTTCACCAGTAAATTCTAGCAAATATTTAAGGAAGAATACTTACACTTCTCAAGTTTTTCCAAAACAACTAAACAGAAGAGAATAGTCCAAACTCACTCTATAAAGACAGCATTACCCTAATCCCAAAACCAGACAAAGGAATTACAAGAAAACTACAAGCCAATATCTTTATAAATGCTGATGAAAAAATCTTTAGCAAAGGCCGGGCACGGTGGCTCACGCCTGTAATCCTAGCACTCTGGGAGGCTGAGGCGGGCGGATTGTTTGAGCTCAGGAGTTCGAAACCAACCTGAGCAAGAGCG
Source organism: Avahi laniger (assembly GCA_963575035.1). Taxonomy (NCBI): domain Eukaryota; kingdom Metazoa; phylum Chordata; class Mammalia; order Primates; family Indriidae; genus Avahi; species Avahi laniger. Next base: position 50,473 of record CAUYSK010014854.1, on the reverse strand, counting down.
AGACCCCGTCTCTACTAAAAATAGAAAGACATTAATCGGACAACTACAAATATATAGAAAAAATTAGGCGGGCATAGTGGCACACGTCTGTAGTCCCAGCTACTCGGGAGGCTGAGGCAGGAGGATCACTTGAGCCCAGAAGTTTGAGGTTGCTGTGAACTAGGCTGATGCCACGGCACTCACTCTAGCCAGGGCAACAAAGTGAGACTCTGTCTCAAAAAAAAAAAAAAAAATCTTTAGCAAAATACTAGCAAATCAAATTCCACAGTACATTAAATACATTATGTACCATGACTAAGTGGGATTTTTTTTTTTCTGTAAAGCAAGGATGGTTCAAAATGCAAAAATCAATGAATTTAATACACCACATTAACAAAATAAAGGGAAAAAAATACAGGATAGTCTCAAGTAATGCAGAAAAAGCCTTTGACAGGATTCAATACTCTTTCATAATAAAAAAAAAACTCAAACTTGGAATAGAAAGAAACTATGGTGAGAGAATAAAAACCATATGTAAAAAACCCACAGCAAAAATTGTATTTAATGGTAAAAGACTGAAAACTTTTCCTCCAAGATCAGGAACAAGACAAGAATGCCTGCTTTCACCACTTCTATTCAACACAGTATTGGAAGTTCTTGCCAGAAATATTATGCAAAAATAAATAAATAAAAGGCATCCAAATTAGAAAAAGAAAAGAAGTAAAATTATCTCTGTTCACAGATAATATAATCTTATATGTAGAAAACTTTAAAGATTTCACAAAAAAATCATTAGAACTAATAAAAATTCTGAAAAGATGAAGTATAAAAAATCAACATGTAAAACATTTTTGTTTCTATACACTAACAATGAACAATTTTAAAAGGGAATATTAAGAAAGCAATTCCATTTGCAATACATTTACAATAGCATTGAAAAGAATAAAACATTTAAATAGTGTTCAAGTATAATAAAAACCATATAGTTGTATAATAAAAACTATAAAACTTTCCTGAAAGAAATTAAAGAAGGCATAAATAAATGGAAACACATAAATAAATGAAACCACAAATAAATGAAAACATATTTGCCTGGACATTGGCTTAAGCAAAAACTTTGTGACTAAGACCCCAAAAGCAAATGCAATAAAAACAAAAATAAACAAATGGGAATTAATTAAACTAAAAAGTTTCTTCACAGCAAAAGAAGTAGAGTAAATAGGAAATCTACAGAATGGAAGAAAATATTCACAAACTATGCATTGACAAGGGACTAATATCCAGAATCTATAAGGAAATCAAACAACTCAGAAAGTAATTCATGACCAAAAAATACAACTACAACTCTAAAGCCCTTCACAACAGTGGATTTTCAATGATTTCTTAGATATGACACTTAGGGCACAGGCAAGAAAAGAAAAAATAGACAAATTGAATTTCATTAAAAAATTTAAAATGTGTGCATCAAAAGACACAATCAACAAAGTAAAAATCAACCCACAGAATGGAAGAAATTATCTCTAAATCATACATCTGATAATAGATTAATATCCAGAATATACAGAGAATGAAAGCTCAACAATAAAGATACAAACAACCAGTTCAAAAATGGTCAAAGGACTTAAATAGACAATTTCTCCAAAGAAGATATACAACTGGCCAATAAAGACATAAAAAGATGCTCAACATCATTAATCATTTGAAAAATGAAATCTAAAACTAGGATGAAATACTACCTCATACCCATAAAGATGGCTACTATAAAATAAAAAGCAGAAAATAAGTATTGGGAAAGATGCAGAGAATTTGAAGCCTTGTGCATTGTCAGTGGGAATGTAAAATGGTATAGACTGTGGAAAACAGTACGACAGCTCCTCAAAAAGATTAAAAATAGAATTACCATGTGATCCAGCAATTACACTTCTGAGTATATACCCAAAAGAACTGAAATCAGAGTCTTGAGGAGATATTTGTACATCCATGTTCATAGCAACATTATTTATAATAGCTAAAATGTGGAAGCAATCAAGTTTCCACTAACAGATAAGTGGATAAGCAAAACATCTTGTATACACACAATGGAATGGTATTCAAGCCTTCAAAGGAAAGGAAATTCTGACATTTGCTATAAAATGAATGAACCTTGAGGAAATTATGCTAAGTGAAATAAGTCAGTGACTAAAAGATAATTACTGTATGATTCAGTACTTAGAATAATCAAAATCATATAGATAGAAAGTAATATGGTGTTTTGCAAGGCCTATGAGGAGGAGGAATTGCGGAGTTATTGTTTAATGGGTATAGACATAGAGTTTCAGTTTTGCAAGATGAAAAGAACTCTATAGATGGATGGTGGTTATGGTTACACATCAATATGGTTAATGTGGTTTTGCCATTGAATTGTACACTTAAAAATGGTTGATAGTTTGCTCCTGTGCTATTGGCGTTAAAAAAATGTTTGGTAGTAAATTTTACATTGTATGTATTTTACCACAATTTTAAAAATTAGGGAAAAAAAGAAAACATAGATATTATCTCTTTTTATAAAAGAAACTAAGTCTTTAAGGACCCAGGGGAATTGCTTTCATTATATAGTTCTAGCAGAACTGGAGCTCAAATTATAATTTCTACATCTCTAACTTTCACTTTAATCCAGACTGAATATGCTAAAGTAAATATATCCTGGTTACAAGTGAAAGGTAGGAACACACAATGATGCTCATTCTGTCTGACCCAACCCACACCTTTTTCTAGTTAAAAATTTGAGAACAAATATACCAGTGTTTAAAAAAAAAACTAATTTAATTTATATTCTGCTCAAGGTGTGTACATTAATTTAATCATTGAAAAGGTTTTGTTGAGTAAAAGTATGCAAAAAATCCCTGAGCTAAGCTATTGAATGATTCTAGCAACAAAATTCAGTGGAGTTGTGGTGACTACCAATTCATTTCCTGCCTTCGGGGTAGAATATCATTCTTTTTAGTTACTCTAATCAAAATCCCAAATATGTGCAATTTTTATCTGTTTTTTTTTTTTTTTTTTTTAGTTATTGTTGTCTATTTAAAGTCCAAATGGAGGGTTTTCCATAAGTTGGAACATAACCCTATGGAAAATACATACAGGAGCTGTCCAAGGTATTGGACAAAATTTCTAAATAAATATTCTAATGCATTGCAGAGAAAACTTATAAATGTCTCTTCTTGCAACATAAATAATATAATGCCCCTACACAAGGATAAGGATATAAAAGTGCAATTTTTTTTTTCATGTAAAAAGTTAACTTTAGGAATGTCGATTAAAGATGTTAGATTAACAAAACCCTCGATAATGAAAAATATACACCTATATTTTTATATAGGTGTATATATTTGTTCTGTATACCATCATTTAAACTGTGTCTTAAAGAGCTATTTCCTAGTTGAGATGTGTTGACTCCAAACCATTAAAATAATTATCTTGTTTTTAACATGCTATTTTTCATTTTTAAAAACTAGTAAGTGTTGAATATTCCATGTAAATTCAGGTGTCTACTAAGGACTTTATGTATTATCTCATTGTCTTCTTACAACTTCCCAATAAGTTCAATAAAATTATTATCCTAATATTTCAGATGAGAATATTGAAGCTCTAAAAATGTGTCATTTACAGCAAGTTAAGCAGATGGCAAGCTAACAGACCAGGATTTATATCTAAGCAGTTGGATCTCAGAACCCTCACCTTGAAGTATTATTTTATACTATCCCCTGGACAGACCTTATCCATAAATAGAAAAGTAGGAGGAATTCCTGGAAGAGTTCCCTCTGTCAATCCTTTTTTAAAAGGAGAGGGAGTCACCAGTTATCATATTTCACTCTGACTCCTAAAAATACACAAAGCTTGATATTTTCTTCATCTGAATCTGTTTCAGTCTATATCTGTAATAAAAGACACAAATTCAAATGCTATGAGGAATAAAGAATGGCAGGGCACGTGTATGAAGAGATGTTGCTGTGGAGATAAGCATGTGGGGTATCCTTGCTTAGTCTCTTTTGTTCATTCAAGCATGGGCAACAACCACCTGATTAAAAATGGAAGGAATACAGGAACTGTTGGCTTATATAATTGTTAAGTCTAGAGGTAACGTGGGATTTTGAATTTATTTACTCTAATGACTCTTTCTCTGTCTCCCTAAAAATCCCCTCACCCTGTATTCCTTCGGATAGGGTTTTATTTTCCAGAGGGTAACAAGATAGCTGCAATAGCTTCAAGCATCATGATCATGAGTAATTGTATCTAGAAGAAAGGAGAGGGACAGTGCTGGAATCTAAAATTGGGTGAGATTAAACCTGGAATTATTGAGAACCAGAAAACTATAAAGAGGCATAGAGTTCAGTGTTTGATCCATGGGATTGCCAAGGAAGGGATTCTAGGCAATGCCAGAAATGGAGCTGAAATCAACACCTGGTAAAAGTAACCAGAAGGACTACAAGAAGTGATATAAACTGAGGCAATGTGACAGTATCACCAACAATGTTTTTTTCCAGGATCCTCTTAAACAGGCTGCTTTTGCCCCACTAAAAGTATCACTCTGAATGTAACATACAATCCATAAGTGTTCTGCACAAACAGAAATCAATTCATATGCCAGTAGGCATTATCCCAAGTCAGCTTAACAATCCACTGTTCCAATGATCCATATGATTGCCACTATTCTTACTACCTTCCTTCTATCATGTATTGAACTCTTACTATCTGCCAGACACTATTCTAAATTTGACATGTATTAACTTGTTAATCTTATAAGATTGTTTTTCTTATTTTACAGATGATAGCACATAACTTTAGAAAAGTCAAATGAGTTGCCTAAGGTCAGAGGCCTTAGGAAGAGTTAGGGCCAGGATTTAGTTTCAAATCTGCCAGACTTCAAAACATGGATATTTTATTACAAAGTGATTTTGCCTTCGCTGCCCTTATCCCCAGAACCTCCACCATGCCGGAAATGAGCATGATCCCACCACATTATTTGAGAAGAACTAATGTCATCAGCACAACCATGGAGTACACCTTCTGGGGAACAAATGTATTTAAAAAATTTTTACAACTAAATAAACTACATTGTTTTATTGTAACTAGACATATATACCATGTGTGTTTATCTACCTTGTGCATGACCTTTTTCTTTGATACTCTGCTTTGATTCTCCACTACAGAGTTAACATGTTAACTGAGCAGTTGTACAGATATTTATTGAGGGCCCAGTACTCCCTAGGACTCAATTATCATTTCTCAATCATCATTTATATATTTCAGATATCCCCAATTCTTATTGCCCAGAAATATTAGACATCTTCCTACCTGATTATTTTCTTCCTACTTTCAATGAAACTGAAAATGGAAAATCTTTTTTAAAAAAATCAAAAGTTTAGAACATTCTATTAGTTCCAGAAAATTTGGAGCTAATGGTCAATATAGATAAAATGACTGGACTTGTTTATGTTTGTTTGTTTGTATTAATTTTCATTTGGTATTTGGTTAATATTTTAGTTATTTAGTTATTTAGAGTAAAGAAACAGTCTTCCTTCTTTTTCACTTGCTATATATTGTGTGTATGTGTGGGGCAGGAATCCCATCCTGGTGAGTCCCCCTGGAAATTAGAACATATCACCCTCTTTAGCGCTTTCCACCACTCGGCACAGTATCTTGCCCTTTGTAGATTCTCAATATACATTTGTAAGATGGTTGGATTTGTTGTATTTTAAAATGTGTGAGTTGATTAGTAAAAATTAAAAATATGAGCTGTGTAGTATCATTCTTAACCACACATTGTTTTTTGAAATCTATTCTTAAAATGTACAAATTCACTTTTTCCATCAGTGTTTTTTGGGATGAAATAGTACAGTAGAAACCATGAGCCATTTTTGATGTGGAAAGAAAAGCCTCGTCCTGCAAGGAAACCATGTAGAGAATCTGTAATGAGAACAAAATAAACCACCTCTTCCTGGGCTCTCAGCATCATGGGTCTTGATGACTTAGGATTCCTTCACGATCAAGTACAAATGAATCTGTGTCTTAAAAAAATAAAGCTCATTTTTTATATGAGACAGTTTATAGTTTATCAAAAACCTGCATTAAGGTATTTAATAAATCATGCTGCATACAACCCAGGGACAAGAAAGCACAATTGCCTAAAATAAAATACACTAGGAATACAAGGAAAACACAGATTCTTAGTATGATACACAGTGTTCTTATGAATTAATCAGAAAATATTTATCGATGATCTACTATGTTTAAAGTAGTGAAGAAATAAAAAGACACAGTCTGTTTCCTGAGTAAATGTAAAAGGCCTGGCTGCTAGAAGATTTAATGCAAATGTTAATATTTGACTAATTTTAATTTTTTTATGGTTTAGTAAGAAATGAATTAACACTCCACACTACAAAAGCTAATGTATTTGTCTTAAGGCAAAGGATATTCCTTGCAGTAGAAATATTATCAAATAAGGAGAGATGAATCCCAGCTTGTGGCTTCTTTAGCAGATGGTCAATGTCTCACCTCACACCACTTTGGTTGTGTAATTTCCCGCACTATCTTAATCGGACTTCCAGAAGGCAGGTCTCAAAAGTACCTCAGAGGCTGGAGTTCTGACAGCGAGGTGACAAGGGAATTCATACTCCTGACCTAATGACTCTAAATAATTTATTGATTAAGTCAGACATACAGTTTCTACAGAACCAGAAGGCTGTCACTCAAATAACCCCTCGTCCCTTACCTGGTATAGATGAATCCAAGCATGTTTCATAATTGCTCTTCCAATCATAAGCAAGGAGAAGATGAAGAAGTCAACAGATGGAACTTCAGTCATCAGGGAAAGAAAAATCTGGCAGTGGCTGCTTCATTTAGAACACTATTGGTGTCATTAGAGGGCAGGGGGTACAAGGAGTAAGAGTTATCAGAGAATAAGGGACATTGGCAGAAAAAACACATTCCTATTGTTTTTATCTTTTGTGAAGAGAATATCTCATCATTTCTCTTCATACTAATAAACAGGGCCACTTCTTTGATTTAGGGGACATCTGTAGTGTCATCTGCCAGGCACTTGTGTGTGTAGGGGGAGGGGTTAAGCATTTTGAAGTAGGCCTTGTGGACTACTCCAGGGAACAAGCACAGGATGGCAGAATATGTTTTGGCTTTGAAATTAAGCAGAACAGACCTAGTTGACCCACCTATTAGCTCTGTGATTTGGGACAACTTACCACTAAGAATATTAATTTTCCAAGTGGATAAAATGGGAATAATAAAATCTATGTCTCAGTATTGTTACCAGTTGGCAGAGTACCTGGCATAGAAAGGGAAGTTTAGTAAATAGTGGATCCCTTTTCCTCTCCTGGAAAAATTTCTACTCATGCAATGCCTTGCTTACAGTTCTGCATTTCTCTGGCCCTATAGAGGTATGAGTTATGCCTATGGATTTATCTACCTGCAGACTTTAGGACTCAACATGTTCCTAGACACGTAGAAGAAGGCATGAGCAAGAATTCATCAGCCTGCTACCAAATCCACAATGCTACTGCCTCCACTCTGACTTTCTAACTAATAGCCAGGTTTTGTCTTCTTCTTTGTGATGGTGACACTGCCTTGTACCTTTCCCGTTTTCTTTCTTCATTTCTATCTTTGTCTTTATTATTTACTCCAGGGCTAATATTTTAACTAAGTAGTTTAACAGACATTTGTAGGGATCAAGAGCGAGATAAGAGAAGACACCCAAATCTTTATGTATATATTTCCCATGTCCTTGATTCTTGTTACCTAGAAATCTTGGATGTCTTATCTGCCTCTTGCCTACTGTGGTGAGCTGTTTCGCTGTTCCATTGTCATCCCCCTTCATCAGCTACCAAGGTCCTGCCTATCTGTGATTTGATTCACCTTGAATTTAAAAAAGAAACTTTTTAATATAAAGTGTTTGAGAAGACAGATATCTACACGTTACAAATGTTATAATACAAGACAATTCATGACAAGAATACATAGGCAAACTTTAGCCTCTAATTCTGCCCAATCTCCCACCATGTACATCCTTTCCTGTACTAAGTCATGCTGTTTCTACATAGAATTCTTTTAAATCCACTGTCCTCTTACCATTTTATTTGCTACTTCATTTCTGGCTTTTTTTCCCTCACACCTGGACTGTCACAAAACCTACTCCCTAGGCTGTCTGCTGCCAATCAGTCCTCTTGATTTCTGCTAGATTTATCTTTCTAAAAGCCAGATATGATCATATTATTCTTCTGGCCATCTCTTGTAGAACAAAAGAGTTCCTATGCATGGAATTGAAGGTCCTTTAAAATCTACTCTCATCAATTTTTTTTAGTCTCTGTCCTGCCTTTACCATTTGCATTACTCATTTTTCCTTAAACACATCATATGGTGTCATTCTCTTGTGCCTTCTCCCTGCTCTGTCTGGAATGCCTTTCTTTACCATGGTGCTTAGAAAAATTCTACCCATTCTCTGTACTTTTGCCCTATTTAAAAATCACACATTTGGTTATTTTATCCTCCTGGATTAATTTTTCAGTGGCTTCACATACCATATAGGGTAAAACTATATATTCCTTAGTAGGAAGGACAATAAAAGATATGTTATACTTCATACTCAAGGACTACTTCGACCTTGCCCCCCGACTGACTAGAACCAAGAAGCTCACCCCACTTCCACTAAAGCCCCACTTTCAACATGCCTATATATGCAATGATATTTCAGCCCTCCATGCCTTTCCTTACAGGCTTAGCACCTGTAACATGCTGAGCCACAAATGAACTTCACCCTGGCCATCTGGCAATTCCATCTTATTCTTCAAGTCTCAGTAGGACTTGTCTTTTCCTTGCGAAGCCATTCTTCACCCACCCAAGCAGGTGCCTGACTCCCTGATGCCCTCGTTCCATATGTTTTTATTACTGCCCTTAACTCTCTGTCAATCATTTTTAAGAGGCCATCTTCTCTACTAGACTGTGAACTCTTTAAGGGGAGACACTATGTCTTATTTGTACATGTGCTTCTAGCATCTAGCATGGCACCTGGTTCATAATAGGTACTTAATATATATTGTAAAATAAATAGAAAAATATCCTTTTTATGAAATCTTTGTAATCCTCTCATGTGTAATTAATTGATCCTTTGCCCAAGTCTCTAGCATCCAAGTCCCAAGGATTTAGAGTCTGTCTTCCTGGGTTCAAATTACTAACCTTCCCTTACTAATAAATCACTTTCCAACTTGCTAATATTCAGTTTCCTCATCTCTAAATAATCTATATCTGTGAAATGAACAGATAATGCCACATAGTCATCAGTTTATAAAAAAATGAACAGGATAATGCCATGTAGCAATCAATTAGCAAGTCTTAGATCATGTAAATTTTTATATTGGTAGCGGCAAAGTTAGTGTTTTTTGTGTTATTAACTTACAATTAATTTCATGTATCTTTTTCTCCCAGGTCATGATTACTTGAGGGCTACTACCATATTCATCTTTGTATTAACAGATTCTAGAACATGCATATTAATAGGTTACTTACTTATATTTGAAAGGAATTGAAACATTGGCATAAAATATAAGAATAAAATTAATTCTGAGTTCATCTGAAACACAAAGAGTGCTATCCGCATTCTGAAGACCATTTGAAGACCTAACCAGATCTAGCAGACAAGGCAATTTGACTGTTATGGAAATAGTGACACTTTCTATGAAGATATATAGGACAGAAATGTAGTGAGGGCATATGAGAGGTATATAAAGAGAAATCAAACTCTTAGAAGTTCAGATACGGAAACTATGCTAACCAAGGGAAAGATTTCATCATGTGCCAATTATGATAAAGTAGACAGTCATAAAAATATGTCTACTAGTTTTCAGATTGTGGGAAATATCACTTGAAACTGAGCTCTTGGATCAAAATACAAAATTTATTGGTGTGTAGCTTTGATTGTGACAGTGAATCAAAAAGAGTCTTCATAGCTCTGCCCCTCGGCTCAGAAGCACTCTTCTAAGCCCTCAGGGATGAATTTGTACATCTTTAGTCAGGAGACCTATATCATCTGCCAAAACAAGATTTCCTAGGTTTACTTCTAAATATAGCTTTAGTTTGGGTAATTTGCTATAATCAATTTTGAAGAACATTTAAACTCAATTTAATGTTTATTTTCTTTGCCAATTCTTGGAGCCTGCATATATGATGACTCTCATTCAAACTAGAAGATTACACACCTATTAAATATGTACATGCAAGTAAAATCACTATACATCATACAAGCACAAATTTAACTCTGGAAGATGTATTGCTTTCACTGATGCATTTATTCATTTGCTGAGGGTTTTTTTAGAGTATGCATGTATTAAATATAACATTGGGAGAGATTCACTTTGAAAATTTCTTAATTTCCTAACAAAATAGTGCAATTATGAAAATTTCACTAATCTTATATTTACCATTGCTGGTATATTTTATACTCAGCTTTGAGATTTGTGGTAGCTTTTCAAGGGCCATATTTATTTATGAAATTGTACAGTAGTTGCGTGTTTACTAATATAGGGCTGCAGTTATTTTATGTTTTCCAATAGTCTTATATTTAGTAAATTTGACAAAGGTAACTTTCTGCCAAAGAATAGAAACGCCAGTTGTAAAGAGCGTCTTTTCAAAACACCTGTCAATGACAATGAGAAGTTAGGACCAGGATCGCCAAGGTGAAGCTGAAGGTGCCTCTTTTTAGAATGGCGCGGGCCCAGAAGTGGATGGCTAACATGGAACTGGGACAGGAAGAGAGCAAGTTCAGTCTCCAAAGATCAGGTTTAAGGATTGGGATGGATGAAAGTCATGTTTACACACACTAGAGTAAAATTAGGGCATCTTTAACAAATAAAGGACAAAGATAACAATCACTTAGAAACACATACTGGGAGAAAAAACAAGATATAAATATAAAGTCAAGTATTAAGGTTGCAAACTAGAGGACATAAGGCAGGATCTGGCTGACAGATATGTTTGGGTGGCTTGGTTTGTTTGTACATTTGTTTTTTTGTTTGTTTTAAATAGGGATTAAAAATTAAATCACAAACAAATATTTAAAAATTAGAACGTATACCACGACATACACATTCCTGGCTTCTCTTTATCAATCAGGGATTTCTGAAGATACCATATGAGTAGTTGCTGAGCCTGAGAGGTCATTACCTCTTGGAATGATCATACATCCAAGTTTTCCCAGGACATTCCCTTTTTACCCCTATTAATATGACATAATTGTTAATAGGACTCTTTTTCATTTTCAAAGTGTTCTGGCTTTAAAGATAAATGTATCACTGTCCTCCAAGGGGAGGTATACACCATTGCTCTGCCCCACAGTCTCTACCTCTCTCTAGTCTTTCACATCCAGACAATTTGAAATATGAACTTCAAATGCCTGGCTTTTGGAAGTATTTGAGTTTGTCATTCCTGTTGTCAGCCAAAAATTAGGAGTCATCAATTGGAAAGTTATTGAAAGACACAATCATTTTAATGATCAGAAAATTGCAGGTCAAAATGAACAGGTTGAGCTTTAGGTTTAAAAGAACATGACAAACCACAGCATGAACTTCAAGGTACCTGCCACACAGAAGAAACCCAGATAAAGCAGATCTGAATCATACTATCGTATGGTTCCCAAAGGACAAATGGAGGGAACTGGGATCCCACTAGCTAGACAATCTGGCCTACATACCATCGTTATTTGAATTACACAGTCTATGTTCTTTTACAACTATTTAAGTAAGGATATTTCACATTGAAAAATGATTTCTAGCTTGTCTTGAAAAACTAGAAGACCTGGCAATTCTGGATCCACATTCTCAAAATGGCAACCGAAGGCAGGGCTTGCTAGAGCCTGTTCACCTTTACATGAGCACATATTCTCCCAATTACCACCGTGTAAACTGGATGATTCACTCATTTACTGTACCTGCCTGTATACTGGAGACCTGAGTTTCCATCCCTTGAAACGAGGCAGGCATCAACCCCAAGAATCACCCTCAGATTCAAAAGGATTGTTTAAAACCTGATTGGGATGGAAAGGTGGGGATGGAAGCAAACTAGGAGCTTTTGAGGCCCACCCTTTCATACCACCGTGGACTCTATACTACTTCTAATTGTATAAATGACATATTAGCCATAAAGAGGGAGTGACAATCAAAATTTACTTTAAAAATAAGTATTGCTTCCCTATGTTTGATCTGATGGCACGCTTCTACATGAGCATTACCCTCATTTGTCTCTCACAGCAATGCTCAGGGGTACATTCCATCATCACTCCCATTATATCAGTAAGGAGTTCAGCTGCTCATACCAGAACCAACTCCAAACCTAATCCCTAAACCGTCATACTTAGAGAAGTTTCTACCTCATATAAAGCACTAGAGTGATTCACACAGCCTGGAATTTCTTATGGATTTTTTCTTTCTTTTTCTTAACCAGAACATAGGTACAATATTTTCTCCAGTCCTCTGAGCAGTTGCACTGTTACTGTAGTACCGTGTGGTAGTGTTGATGGCCACAATGAAGTTAGGTAGTGAGTTTGCCTCTGCAATGCCACCTAAAACACTCCAGAGACTTCTTATTGTTCCTTCTCTGGCAGCAGCCAAAGACAGTGGATTGAAATTCACTGACTGTTCCTGCCACATTGCTCTTTAACATAAAATGACTCACCTCTGTGCAGTTTGTCACCACACCACCCCCAGCTTGGATCTTGCCATCATTTCCTTTAACTCAGCATCACATCCTGTGTTAATATGTGGTCCACATCCAGCTAAACTCTTTTTCTGAGCCCCTCATGGTGACTTACACAAAATTAATAACCTTTTACCTTCACTCTGGATTATAAAACAAGTAGATTGTGTCATGTATGTGCTCTAGAAGTAAACATAGTAGCATTTGCTACCTACCTGCCCTGCTACTGTATGGAGCCCACAATTAAATTGAATGACCCACAGCTTGTACAATGCAGAAGAATTGGAATATCTATTTGTTTTTCTAAGTTAGTAATAACTTTATTCTTGATTCACACAATTTGAGGAAACATTATGCCAGAGAAAGAATGGCAACATCTTGGCAAGGGTTCAGAATTATGCTGTATTCTAGTTCAGGGAAATGATTAAATTTCTATCTCACACCATTTGTTTCCATACTGAACATTTGGATTTTCTCCCCAGAATCTACTCTACCACTGCTCTATCATGTAGCAGCATGAGTTTGGGGTGTGCTGGACCCTGACTCTGGCTTCAGGTAGGCCGTGACTGGTATCATTTGAGCAGCATAGCCCCGTATCCCTCGCTCAAACATTGTTTCTGCAATGCGCACATCACCTAAGCTGATCTGATCAAAGTGAAATACATAAATTTTAGTCACTTCTGAGAAGAAAAGAAGCCTCATTTTTTTCTGCATAGTGTGGTTTAAGAATACAACATGTGATACTGATGTAGCCATTGTTGATAGTATTAAGAGAGACATTCTGAACATGAAGTTGCCACATAAAGACAAGAAGAGTTAAAAGTTAGTAAAAACCTCTAGACTGAGGCATAGCTGAAGCTCATATTATCACAATATTACTTCTGGGGTATATGAGCTAATAAATTCTTTTTTAAAACCTCACTAAGACACTTTCTAAAAGCTTAATAATCATTAGTGTTAATAAAAATATTGAGTGCCAATAAGAGATTATAGTAAGTACAAAATCAAGTACAGTCCCAACAATAAACTTGTACTCAAATATTTTCTATCATCCTCTATCAATCCATTAATTTACATATTAAACTTAATGTTTGTAGAATACATTGACCTTCTTAATATTTCTGATTTTTTTTAAAAAAAGAAGAATGAGAAGAAACAAGATTAATAATTGCATTTTGGACCAGTACTTCTCAAACTTTGTTATAATTAAGGATTACATGGGGGGAGCTTGCTGAAAATACAGATGCCCGGGATATGCCCCACATCTACATCATCAGAAACTCTGGAGGAGAGGACCTGGCCTCTCTATTCTCAAAGCACAGCAGGTGATTCTGAGATGTATAAAAGTTTGAGCTTCTCCGTTCTAAGCTTAGTATAATAACATTAGCATTTTATAGAAGGGATTAAATTGTGTTTTATTAGAAGTTTGGAATACTGATTGCTGTTTGTGATACATTATTATAACTTTAGACTTATTTTTTCTACTGTTATTCATATAGAAAGTAGCAAAGTAGGTGTTTAATAAAAGTAAAAACTCAGTGATTTCCTCAACTAAAGGAGTTTAGATTTAATGATGAAAAAGACATGTAGTAAAAACTGATTTATGATCCCAACCATAGAAATGTATCATGACTGTCCAGCTGTGAGCTAAGCACAATTTTGCCCACATTTCACATATATTTAAACTATTCTATAATATATAACATAGTTGGCAGAGTTTCTCTACACACATTTATACAGAAGGAAGAAATTAGATAATTTAAGTATCATGCAAATGTATATTATTCCATAGGTAAATCTTTCTCATACATGCAAGGAATGAATGAGGACCGTTAACTCACAGATGTCCCTCTCTTTAAAAATCAGAAACATTCAAACATACTCTTACACTACAGATACATTTGAATAATTTAAACTTTTCAGAAATGATTACATTAGAACCTTTGAAAATAATCTTGCTTAGTACATGTAACATAAATCAATATCAAGTTTGAATTTTGTATACATACATATAACCATAAGATACATACACATATATGATATGTGTGTATGTGTAGGTGTGTATATATATGTGCACACACATATATACATTCACATGTACATATACAAACACATACATATTTATAATTTTATGTATAACAAGAGAGTTGAACCTGTTTAGGTACCTAAGGAAATGTCTAAAAACTGACACCGACACAGGTACAACCACAAAGTTAGGAACCTTTTTTCTTCTGTAGGAATTTTGGCACTGCATCCAAAGGACCGCTTTGCAAACATCCTCCAAGATAAGTTGGGAATAACAGATGAGACTTGAATACTTCTAGCAGGACCACACGAGAGAAATTGATAATTTGTCTATTCTTCTTTATGCTATAGAGATAAAGAAGAACTTAAATTAATTCACTCAGGCATGTGAGGAGAAAATTTAGTTTCACCAGTAGTCAAATTATAGTACTGTTTTGTGCAACTATACCACGGCAACAAATTTCTGTTTTCATTTTTAAACTGAAACATTACGAAAGTAAAATTCTCCTCTTCCCACGGACACACATGTAATAATTGTCCATGATAGTTCTGTTATGATTACTATACCGATTCACTTTCCAACAGAATTTTGAAAACAAGTGGACCCAGACAATTGTCAGAAGCTTGAATCTGACTCATAGCCACGTTTCATATTTAAGAGGCCCAAGACTCCAAGACTTCTGCCTTGCGTTCATGGTGATCTGGAATTACAACAGAGTTGAAATAGTATTTTTCTAGGCATCTTGTAATATATATTCTGAGTGGGAAAGATGGAATAGGTCATTATTCAGAACAATTTACTCCTAGGTGATGGATCAAAAGAATCACCGCTGAGCAATCACTCATTCCCAGCCAAGATGGGCAGCATTTGGAATCCAGGTTGACAAGAAAGTCTGAAGTGACATTTTTGCCCTGCCAATGCCACCACCATCATGCGGTGCTCCTTTCTCATTTTCCTATGGCAGTCATGGAGATTGAGCACAAAGAATAAATGACTTGAGAAAAATGAAAAAATATGTTGTCACAGTACCAAATCTGGAACAGGATGCATAAGACAAATATGAATGTATTCATCTTGTTGGTACAATGAAAAAGGGGCTGATTCCAGAAATTTGGAATATCATCATAATATTAGGAGATTAAAACAAGATCAAAACCAAAATTTCTGAGAAATCCGATATGAAAAAGTAGATAATTGTGTAAAAGCAAAAGCCCATCCAAGTTAACTTGCAGGCCCCATTCTACATGAAGAACAACTTTCGGATAAGCAATCAGCTGGAACCAAGGGTTCAAATCCTGACTGGGTAGATGCAGCACTCCCTTTCTGCCAAGTTAGATAAATTGAGTTTGACATGGTATATGGGCCTTTTGGGAAAGACCTTAAAACCCCATCTGTTCTATCTATTTTAAAGGCCCCACTGCAGTTCTTAAATGAGCAGGCATTTATTCTGAGGCAAATGTGCAATACCATGTGAAAACTCAAGGCTGATGGCCATGGCCTTAGTGACACATTAGAACAATGACTGATATTCATCACCACCACCATCACCACCACCAGAACTGCCACTACCACCTTAGCATGCTTTAAAATTAAGAAAAAAGAAAACCATCAAGCAGAAGCAGATGGAGAAGAAGAGAAAAAGCCCTTGTGGATATAATAACACATGACCAAAAATAAAATCAAACCTAAAACTATTCATATTGCTTTTCTGTCTCATTTCATTATATTTATAAAACTTAACCTGTTAACCAGGCTGCACTTAAGAAGGGGGGACTTTAAAAGACTAAATGTCACTGCTTCTTGTGTGGTTTACATCTTCCCTCACTTCCTCTGCTGAGGTAGATAGTGGTGAATACATGTTTTAACCCAAACGGAGCTTCGAGATACAATGGCACTTATAGGACACAGCTAATAACGGCTATGGCTTTTCATGACATCTCTTTGGTACGCTTCAGCGTGACCTTGTCAAAGTTAAAAGCTCATAAAATTCCTATTTACTTTTTATGGCATTACAATTCTGCATAACAGTGCTTAAAACAAAAACACAGTATAATTATACTGTCAATCAAGCAGCTAAGAAAGGCATTTTCCACCAGCCTCATACCTAGCAAACTGTAAATAATTTATAAAACCAGAAGTCATGACTAAGTGGCAGTGTTTGGGGGCTAGTTAAGCACTTGTCATAGCACCATGGTTTAAGAGTGCTGGGCAAAAAACACTGCTTGTTTACTTTTATCCTGTGAGTGTAAAAAATTGCCGTTTGTGCTTGTCATCTTTCCATTCGGGCTCTAATAAAAGTATCAAATTGTCAATAGAAATTTGAACAGGTGTACAGTGAGAGGAATAATGATGTTTTATTCATATGCATTTCCAGCCCATTTAACTTCATCCAACAAACAACAAAAAATATTTTCTTCATTACCTCCAATTAATGTAAATGTCAAATGTGTTGAATATATTATCACACTGATAATTTGTTGTGTTGATTGATTTGTAGAATGTTTTGGATTAAAGTAACAATTTTTCTTACTTGACTCACAATTGCATGTTGTTATCTGTCACCTCTGGATTATGTAAATAACAAATTTGTTTCTATTGGATCTAGCGCTAATTCTGGTAAACAAGATTTTCAAAGTGTCAGTGATTTCTAAGATTTCCAGCTACTTCATTATTTTCAGTTATTTTGTTAAATGTTAACTAGAATTTATTAGCTCTGGAAAAAAATATACATCTCCTTCACACTGATGACCTGATAACTCACTGTAGGATTCTACAATTTTAAAAACAGTAGCAGAATAAAATCTGAATAATTAAATTCCAGGTTTCACATATCTCTTTTGTGTGTTAAATTCTATTTGCAACCCAGAGCCCAGCATTTGTCTCTCATAATACATTACAAAATAATCAATATATATATTATGAACCATTTCTCTAATTAGTTTCATGTTAACTCTTTTTTTTAAACTTCTCTGTCCATTATTTAATCCTCTTGTTAAATACATTGAGAATCAAAAACTTGTGGTCAATTTTTAAAGGCAAGATTTAATGATATGTTTAATAGATTTCTTAGTATGATGAGAAGTTTTTTAATTTAGATATCAATATCTTTTATGTCCACATTTAAAGTTAAAGGTAAGTGGGAAATATAGGCAATTTTCTTCATGATTCAAGAGAAAAATCTAGTTTTTCTTTTTTAATATCCTTCCATTCTCTGGCTATTTTAATTAACCTGTCTTTGTTAAGTGGGGAATAAAAAAAAAAAGCTGAGAGTCTCTGAATATATATGAGCATAGCAATAAATCCTGACTCTATCACTATTTAAGCATTCTGAAATGGTTTGGTCTCCCTATGCCTTGGCTCTCTGTTCTGTGTAATGGGGATAATATTATTTATCATGCAGGGTTCATGAGAATATTAAATATTTTCTCAATAACTAGCAACTGAGTTACTCAAGACAGATAGCCAACTTATTTTTTATAGGTTTTTCTTCCCTTATCTATTTCATTTCCCATGTGTAAATATCATCTAAATAAGGACACTGTACATTCTACAGAAATATAATTTTTAAAAAATGTATTCTTATATGTGTAGCTGATGTGGATTGAAACCTAACTCCTTGGATGAGTAGCCAATGTAACATTATTTTTCCATAGCCTAGCTTAATTTCTACTCTAAGGTTTTATGTAAATTTATGTAAACCAGTTGATTCCTGGTTTTCCTCCACCTTCCTCTATGGACTAGGTATAAATGCCTGGAAGCTTAAGTAGAATTTTGGGGTGACAACAATGTGTGATGGTAATAGGATTTCCAACACTGTAAGCAAGGACTTTTCCACTCCAAGCATTAATTTGTCATGCATACAGTTTGCATATCCGTTTTCCATTCTGAGTCAGCTTTCAGTTCCATCTTCAAGGATTCTTCTGGATTAGGTCCTTCTTAGCAATATGAATGTTGCTCTCTGACCACCTTGGAGAAGGCAGTGAGACTCTTCTAAGTCCCCTTTATCTCAACACTCTATACCATCATATTATTTCTGGTATCTCATTGACTCTTCTGGGGCTCTATCCAGGAAGCAAAGCATAGGTTCCTTCTGATATGAGATCCCACAAACTTCTCAGGAACTCTCTTCTCATCTCTCCTCAACTGGGGCCTCAGTCCACAGATCAAGGCACAAAGGCTCCCTTTCTCAGGGACCCATATCCATTCACTCTTAGTATCCTCTACTTCCCTCCTTTTCCCCCTATCTCTGGGAAGTGCAAGTCACTGTTTCGTATCAGATGGTGTCCTGAATGGGTTACTTCTGCCCTGCATTTCATCTTAGTCTTCTAAGGCCTAGGCTTTTGAAACTCACAAGCCAGAATTTCCTCTTAGCTCTCTTCCATTTCCTGAGGTGTTGTTCTGTCTCTTGAAGCTATGATGTAAAGTATCTAGCTCATGAAATGAGGAAATGGTCCCACAATGTGAGGAGATAGAAGGGGGAAAAAAAATAATATATATATATATATATATATGTATATATATCAGACATTATCTTGGTACATAAAGTTTCAAAAGTATTCCAACTGCATAAGTATACAGGAAAATTTCAAGAGTGAACAATGGAGTGAGAATAATCATTCTTTAGGAGTCATTCAGGCTACTGTCCATTCCTCATCCCACTTTGCTTCAATCTGAGAATTGTGGGGCAGTAACAAGATTGGGGTTGAGATTGAGAGTTATAAGAAGTGGGGAAGCAAAGAGATCAAGAAGAGAAAGCAACTGGAAAAGGCTGAGCAAATGAAGGGTCAGGTATTAAAAGAGGAATCTCTAAGCAGCAGTGCAGAAGAGAGCTCACTAAACTTAGAAGCAGACCCTGGTTTTCTCACCCAGGGTGTCCTGGAATCATGACTTCACACATCACAATACCATATGGCGACAGTCACCACTTACTTTCCATAAATACCACCCAATTTGAAGAATGGACTCTAAAATTGTAAGAAAGCTTCTAGGTTACATCAAATAAAAAATAAACATGTTAGAAACATTTAAGTACCCACTAGCATTCCCATTTAATGTTGACATGTATATCCCAAGGCATATCTACTGTACCCTCTTTCCTTGATGACACATCATGCCCATTAGGCTTCATTTTAAGAAAACAGCTGGGGTGTGTGTGTGTGTGTGTGTGTGTGTGCTTTTTTTTTTAAAGCAAAACTGCACAACTGAGCTAGCAGGAAACTTTCACAGTGCGGGCAGCGGCTGGGTTGCTAAAATGAATAGCAGCTTTCATGACGGGACAGCAGCATCAAGATTTCAGCCTAAATGCCTTTTGTCATCAGTGTAACTATAGAAGTCTGGTCACATTTTGTGTGTCACTGACTTAGTCAATCAGGAAAGCATTCTGAACACTTAGAACCCTTATGAACAGCATTCCCAAGGCAATATTCCTCCAAGGCATTCTAGAAACAGAGGCCAAAGTCATACCCCTACTAAGCATTGTAACACAAGAGCATCAAATAAGGTTTGTTCTGGTTCATACCATGAGATAGAGGATGGACTAAGAAATTCAACTGAATGTTAAAAAAAAAAAAACCTCTATACACATATGCATATAAGCATGTATATACACAGACACACACAAATACACACACTTAATTGGGGGCACACAATTGAGGCTTAGTTAATATTTTGTGCTTCTTAAAATAGCACTGTAACAGTACTTAATAATGGTTTATATTTTTCCTACATTGCACACCATCATCTGTTGTTCTTTAATCCAGCCCAGCATACGGATACATCCAAGTAAATGGATTGGCTGTCATTTCTATTCAAAAAATATTTTTGAGTACAAGAACTTGCTTACCATTAGAAATCTTGAAATAATCAGAGATTCTGGAAAAATGATTCTTTCTGACCCTGAAATGGAAGTGGTGCGAATATTTGATATAGGTTAAAAACAACAATGAAAAGCAATTCGTCATTGAAAATAAATAGGATAAAAGATCTCTTATAAATGAATGAGCAACAAATGCCTCCTAGTTATTGCCCAGGTTTGAGGAGCAACCAAAGACTAATCTGGAAATTAACTATTACGGTAAGTTTTCTATTATCGCCAATCAAATGGAAATATGCAAATGCTGAAGCTATGATTTCAGTAAGCTAGCCTACAATTGAGACTTAGCATTATATAGTATTAGCGTTGAAGTGCAGTTAGAAGACACTCTGTGGTAATAAATATTATGTTCAAAGCTTTAAGCCAGCACTTCAATAGGCTCTTGAGACCCACTATAAGATTGGCAGGCCCCGGTGGCTCCTCGCTGGAGGGCCATTCTGCCAACTCCAGAAATATTTTTGACCAAATCAGGAGCTTCCCTTTGTTTTACTTTCTACCTCCAGATTAAAAATAGGCTTAGAGATTTGCAATAAAACAAAATGGTCTTTAGAAGCCAGTACTAGGTCACAACTTATTCATTAGGCCTGGGGTTAAATATTCTCTGTGTGTTTATTAAGATTTTTATAGTAGTCAAAATTTCCACTGAAGGAAATTAGACTAATTAGGAAATTTTCCAACAGGACAACTAAAATAAAATGAATTTAAAAGTGATCAGAATGTGGATCTAATAAGAAATATGATGATAATCACCAAAGCCAGCTCCATGCAAATTATATTTATTCATGGAGAGATTTAGAAATTATTTTTCCTGACTCATATACCATGCTAAATATTTTAATAAAAGAAATTACATGGAAGTCTGAAAAGTCAGCCATGTATTGAGGAGGTTCTGTAGCCTTTTAGTAGCACAGTACTTTGCTTAATAAAGATGATAATACTTAATTGCATATTGATCTTTGGATTTTTTATATTCCTCAATCCAACCATCAATAAAAAGACATTAACCACACACTCTGCTTAGCACTCTGCTCTAGCTCATGGTGAAACTCATGTAAAATAAAAGTTTCACTTCTTTTGAGTTAGTTGCAATAAAATTTAAAAGGCAAGAAGGCAATTCATGGAAGAAATAAACATGAATATGTAACATGTAACAAAATGGTAGATTATCTTGCATTTCAGATGAGAAAATAATTTGAAGAAGTAAAGATAATATTGGGCTAAATGAGATGAAGAACATCTTCAGAAAGATTTGTGTTTAAGTAAATTGAAAAATTAAATCTTAAGAGCGGTAGGTGGGAACAGTTTAATAAAAGAACATGGGTAAAACACTTGTTAAAAATCATACTTTATGGTAAATATGGCAAGGAGACCCTAAGTACTAGTTATGCTATCAATATGTTTCTCCAGAATTTGTTGCCATTCGAAGAAAGGAGACCGATATGGAATGGTGAAAATCTATAATTTCATATGGTTCAACATATAAGAGAAGAAGAAAGGAAATGAAGAAAAAAATTAAATGTTTTCTAACAGAGCTATCAATAATATTCGGTATTGATTGTTATAAAGCAAAACAAATACAAAAATCATTGTAGGGTTCCAAGTTTGGGGAACCAGGTAAAACAGGTCCTATGGACAGAAAGTCGATAATGACAAGTTAGCTAGACATGACTTGTGAGAAACATTCCCAAGAATCTTGTATGGATGCAGGTGAGTACTAGTAGAAGCCTTCCTAGGCAACACAAGTATGATTAATATTTTTATTATCTAAAATATGCCACAGTAGTAAGAAGTTAACAATTCTTCAGTGCTTATTCTGTGTTTAAGCCTGAGCTAAACCTTCTATCCACAACATCCCATTTAATCTAATTATACTGTCCTGAGGGGAGAAGTAGTAGAAATAGTTTTCTGGTTAAGCCCGATCTTAGTTTTAGAGTAGTCAGCAGTTCCCTAGACCTAAGTGTATATGATTTGATTTGCATTTAGTGTGGATTGGGAGGGAAGGACAGGGAGCTCATGACTAGAGATTTTTACTTCCAGGTATCTAAAGACTGATTAAAAAAGAAAGGGAAATGAAGAGAATGGTATGAAGTTTGTTCCCAAGCTTGAGCCCTAAGAACTAAGTTTGAATAACATTTAAAGGAAGGCTTTAGGTGGAAATAGAAGGAACTATGTATACAATGGTGTTAAAGTAACACAGGACAAAGGTAATTCCACTTAAGTGTTGTTAAGATAACCTGTGACCCTAGAATGTGCGAGAGGAGAATTGTACTCATTTCAGCTGGGCACATAGTCTTAGGCACCATGGTAGTTCCAGAACAACTCTGCCATTACTGGACTTATGGAAGAATTGGCAGAGCCCCAGTTGGAGATGAGATGCTAGTATGAGATGATAAGTGCTTGGGGACACAGTGTCCATTTGGTGCCTAGTGGTAGTAGACTTGTTTGTGTGTACATGAGAAATACCCCATAAAGACTCTCAAAGGTACCCAAACAGGGACAAAGGGAAGAAGACTTTGCAAGAGGCTAGAAGTTATGTTTTTCAAGTGAAGGCAAGAGCAGGTAAGATTTCACCTCTTCATTTACTAAGCAATTATTAATAATTATTGAATACCTGCAATATTTCTGACAATGTTCTGGCAAACAGCAAACACAATGAGCAAGAAAGACACTTTTAATGGTCAGCATCATGGGGACACAAACCAATTACTAAATGGTGAAAAATCAATGTAATCATTGCTGAAATAAGAAGTCCAGAAGAGAAGCAAAAATCCCAGATAAGGAGTGCCAGTGATGAATTCCCGGGGGAAATACCATTTAAACTGAGACCTAAAGTATGAGTAGCAGTAAGCTAGGTGATGCCGGGAAGAGGTGAATTCCATACCATGGGACATCTTATGCAGACTCTCGCACAGAGCTGATGCTATGAAGGAATCAAAAGCTGGGTGAAGCGGCTGGAGTGTATGGGATCAGTAAAAGAAGACATGTGCTGGAGAATAGTGTAGAGTATTGATTGTGAAGGGCCTTGATTTTAGGCTTGATTGTGACGGCAATGGGAAGTGATTAGAGGACTTTCCATTTGTTAGATTTACCTTTTAGGAAAATCACTCTGACCATGACATGGAGGATAGATTTACGGGATGAAAGACTAGAGGCATGTGGGTACTGGTAAGACTGGGAGGCTCTTTAATTATCTTAGACCTAGATGATGGTATTCTCAACCAGGATAATGAAGAAAAGGGAACAGAGTTGAGAAACACTTAAGCAGATAAGTAGAACAAGGGGATTGATTGAATGTGGACAATTAGGAAGAGTTAAAAAACAGCACTAATACTATTGGCTTGGGCCAGTAGGGAATAGGTATCCCTATTCCCTGGGCTCAGCCCCGTGGAGGCTAGGGGGAGGGTGAGGGTTGAGTCAGAAATGCAAATAAAACCTAGATGGCTAATTATGGATTCCAGTGTACCACACTGCCTGCTTTTTCTTTTTACATTTCTCATAACTCCTTGTCAGTTTCACTGTACATGTTTTCTCATCTCTCTGACTTCTACATTTTGAAATTCTCCAGGGCTCAGTCCTTGGACCTCTATTTTTTTCTGTCTACATTTATTCCCAATATAATCCACCAACTCTCCTGGCTTCAAATACCATCTATAAACTGATAATTCTCAACATATTACTTTCATCCAAATATCTGCACTGAACTCCAGATGCATGTATCTAGTCGTCAACTTGCATCTCCACGTGGATGTCTGATGGACACGGAAGATGTTTATCTGAGCTATATCCAAAGCTGAGCTCTTTACTACATCTGCACCTGTTGCTTATAATTTCATCAAGCTGCTTCCCCTGTATTCTGGGTCCTAACTAGTCTCTGTACTTCCTCCTTTGCCCTCTGGTAGCTAAGGTGATCTCAGCATTGAGTAAATGGAGAGATCAGATAGAAAGCTTTGCAGTCATTGAGAGAATGATGTTGGGTAGTAGGAAAGTAGATGATGAGATAAGGTTGGATTATGGATATAGTTGAATTTATTAATCACGTTTCTGCTGTTCAAAGCTTTTACATAATCTATGTCATCTAATGCTTTCCCTCCAAAAAATCCCAGGGCTAACTCCTCCACCTTCTTAGTAAAGCCTGCCCAGGCCTCCCTATGTAACATTTCATCTTACCCCAACATTTTATATTCCCTTTCCCTAATTTATGTCTTTTTCTCACCATCAATTTTTAATATTCTATATATTTTGCCTACCTATACCATGTTGGTTGAACTCCCACTAGAGTGTAATCTCAATGAAACAGAGATTTCATTTTCCCCTTTGTTCTTTACTCCATCCCCATGTATATAATAGTGCCTGCCACATAAATAGCCCATGTTCAATGTATATTTGTGGAATGATTATATGAATTAATTAATTCAAAGCATCTGAGTGAAGGAATAGCACCTAGAAATATTATACATGCTATCATTGCTAGGAGATCCTTTCCCAAGCCTTGCTGGACCATTTTGAGAAACGTACTAAGACATTTTCATACCAAGAATCTCTAGAGTGGTTCAATGAAACACAGCAAACACAGCAAACACAGTAGTAGATTTGCCACATTAAAAGGAATCTGGAATAAAAAAAGAATCAAAGTTAAGATGAAGCTTTCTATAATAGATAATAGAATTAATTTTTCCCCAAACACAACAGAATTGTTTATGTAATTTTAGAAATAAAGTATTGAAACTCTTGGTCCCAAAGCAGAGTGACTGATAAGAGAAATAAAATATTTCAAACATCCATGAAATGATGCTGTTATCTTACATCCTTGAAACTCCATTTCTCTCCCTCTCTAGCAATTTGATAGAGAGTGTCATGACAGAAGTATGGCCCTTGACCTAAGCTATAGAGATATTTTGTATTCCAAGGACTTTGTTTAATGAAGCAGAGGTTTTACTACTTACAAATGTTAAGAAGTTAGAACTGACCTAGAGAAAATAAAACCATTGGTGTGAAACTTCAATGAAAATATTTCAAGGAAAAATCGAGATTTTGGTGTTGACTTTTTTTTTTTAAACCAGGGTTTCCTTTGCTTCAAAAAAAATATATATATATGTGTATATATTTATGGAAAGAGCAGAATATGTAGACAAACTTTTGTCTAATTATAAATTGATAAAATGTATGATTACCAGGGGGAAAAAAACTCTAATTGCAAATTAGGTATATTGGACTCATAATGAAAATATATTTGAGTGCTAGTCTGGTACTTTCTATTTTCTATATAGTACACAGATAATGAGTCTCAGTTGTTTTCCATTATACTCTATCATTTTCCAGGGGCTTATAAATTATACAATACTCTGCTTAATCTTCCACACCGTCTTTTGCTTTCTCTTCTCTGTTTTTACATTCTGAGTATATGTCAGCCAATATCAGCATTTTGATTATAAACAGAATGAAACTTCTTCCAAAGCCTGTTAGCATATAGAGCAATGTATTTTGTAATATTTTCTCGTGTTTTCTTTCTGTTTTTTTTTTTCTCTCCACAAATCCATAAGCAGTATAACATTTCTTTTTGCCATTGCATGAACTTGGCATTTTTAACTAGCTGGGGATTAGCTTTCTGTGTGTTCATGAAGCATTAAAGCTTTGCTGAACAAAACAACTCCTTCTGACCTCTGCTAGAAAAATGGAATATCTTTAAGCATGCTCTTTTATTAAAGGATTTTTCCATTTGTAATTCTTTCTCCAAATCTCTTCCCTGTGGCTCATGCTGTTGTCCTTCCTGTGTGACAATGTCTAGAGAAAGCATTATTTGTGTCCTGCAACAGTTCAATGAAATTGGGAGTCACAGTTAAGTTATACTGTGTTTGGATAATTAAATAGTTTAGTTAGTTTATAGAATGCCAAGTCATCAGGGCCTGGCCAACTTACAGGTAAGATCCAGATGTATGTTTCACATTTCTCTATAAGAGCAAGGAAATATTAAGATCCACATCTTCAACATCCAAAGAATTCTAAGTAGAGCCAACAAAATAGTTGTTTAAATATTGTGAATTAAATGAAAAAAAATAGGATAGATGCTGAGACTAGGGAATAAATAAAAAATATGGTACATCTATACCATAAAAAGAGAACAAAAATACAAATACCTGATGCAAAATGGATGAACTTCAAAAACATTTTGCTGAGTAAAAGAAGCCAGACCCAAAAGACCACATATTGTATGTGTCGATCTACAGGAAATGTCTAGAAAAAGCAAATCTATACACCCAGAAGGTAGATTAGTGGGTCACATGATATTACACACTTGTCAAAACCTATAGAATGTACAACACTAAGACTGAACCCTAATATGACTATGTATTTTGGTTAATAATAATACATCAACATTGTCTCATCACTTGTAACAAATGTACCACTCTAATGCAAGATGAAAATCAGAGGGGAAATTGTGCTCAGGGGAAAAAGGTATGTGGGAACTCTCTATACTTTCTGGTCAATTTTTCTGTAAATTTAAAATTGCTCTTAAAAAAGTCTACTGATTAAAGAAGAAAGCTCAGAAGATTAAAAAATGAATAAATAAAATTGGATCATGGTGATGGTTGCAAAACTCAGTAATTTTACTAAAAATATTTTCTTTGTACATTTAGAATGCATAGGTTTATGTTGTGTAAATTATGCCTCAATAAATTTGTAAAAAAAAAAGTAGATGCTTATGTCTATAATACTACATATGCTGCTTCTTAAGGTCCTCATTCTTTTCCATGGCAATAGCAGTCTCAAATGTCAACCAAAGACTACCACCAAAAAGTAAAGGGCCTTTAAAATATGTGTAACTCATAGAAAGTGGTAGATAATTTATTCATCCTAAAAGGAGCAAAAAAACAAATAAACAAAAAGAATACTGACAGTTCTCCATGACTACTTAGTTTCAGAAACCTTTTACTCTGTTGCCTAAAAGCATAAATATTATTCTTATTTATTCTATGCCAACAAATACTATAAATACTCTCATTAATACTTTTTCAAATATTTCTCTGAAATGTGAGTTGAATAAAAATGTATTATACTTTCAGAAGGCACACAAGTAGTTGCATCTCTTCTAAAATATCAGATGAATAAATAAATACATTTTGTACATTCAAATAAATAACACCAGTAAAATTTCCCTTCCGGTTTCAAATATCTTAGTGGAATTTGACAATTTTATAAAAAATGAACTAATTGAAGGAATTGTATACAAGATTATGGGCAATCACATAAATATTTGAAAGACCCTTTTCCATCTTGCAAATATGTCTCAGCTTTCAGTATACGGAACTACCTCTTCATAGTACTCTCTGTCATGTCTATGCACATCTTTATATTTTCTATTTACTTTCTTTTTATTTATATTGAGATTTGAATTTTTAACATAGATAATAAACAACTGACTTACTTTGAATATTGAAATTTCTTTTTTATTATGGATGATGGTTTAATGGTAATTCTTCATTTGTGCTTATAGCCATTGATCAAGGAAGCTAACTGATGTCCAAGGAGATTCAAGTTATGACTTTGGCCTCTGAGAGACTAGTCAATAATTAGCACAAGCCCTCACATCCAAAATTCACCTTCTTGGTATCAATGATTGGCTTACCCAGTAGAGGAATATTTGGAAAATCTGTCACTTTGGTATACCATCCACTGCCAAGAAGCTCAGTGTTGTTCAATGTTGAAAACAGAAAAGTTCTAACATATGAACTGCCTGGCCATAAATCTCAAAGGCCTAAAGGAGTCAGGTGTATACATCAATATGGAGTTGAGCCTGGAAAACAGATAAGCCATTTAAAAGGGTCAACCATCATGTAGTTCTAATAGAGCTTTGCTGCATGGAACAGCATACCCAGTGTGATATGATCTTCTGAATTTTTAAGGGAAGCCAAAAAGCTGGATGCTCATGTGAAATATCCCAATTGTTAAATGTTGACATTTAAAAAGTTGTGTATGGCAAACAAAACTTACTAGGGTCTGGGTTTCCTAGTGGCCAGCTGAGTACTCCTGCCTTACAGTGCAATATCATCCATTTTTTGCTATACAGAAAGGCTTTCATGATAGAACACCAGCCTTCATGTCCCTCTCCTGCTAGTGTTACATCCTGCCTTTTGTCTTTGCTAATGCTGTTCCTTTTGCCTAAAACATCTTCCTCTTCCATACTTACCAAGCAAACTCCTAGGTTTCTATTTTTCTATGAAATCTTCCATTGTATTCCTGGTGCTCCTCGAATATAGCACTTTTTCCTATGTTAAAACACTTTTTGTGTATAATTATTTAAATGATTGTAGTGTAAAATTGTCCCTGGATGTTCCTTGAAGACAGGGTGCCTTCTGTTCTCATTTTGTGTTCACAGCACAGTAACTGACAGATATTTGACACTCAAATGTTTGATGAATAAATGACTGAATTAATTACTTGTATTGAAAAAGATCAGATTTACATTTTAGTTCTGCTACTCATTTTTTATATGATCTTAGAAAAGTCAACTCCACTTCTGTGTCTTCAATTTCCTCACCTATGTGATGAAAATACTGGATTGGATTCCCTCTGTTGTCTTCAATATTCTATTTTGATGATAGTGAGATCTTGATGATAATACTATTGCTAGTAATATCAGTAGGAAATGAATGATGTCTATTCAACCCTTACTATGTGAAGGGACTGTGATAAGGGCCTTAAATACAGTATCTTATTTAATCTTCACATGATATTATAAGGTAGACATTATGTTTGTCTCCATTATATGTATAATAAAAGTAAATTTGAAGTAGAGAGTGAAATCCACATTTAAGAGAATACTAGAATATCCATTTGTGTCTATCTTAGTTCGTTCAGAATGCTGTAACAAAATACTAGAAACGGGGTAGCTTATAATCAATAGAAATTTATTTCTCACAGTTCTGGAGGCCAGGAAGTCCAAGATCAAGGCACCAGCAGATTTAATGTCCGGTAAGGGCTGTCTTCCTCATAGATGGCACCATCTTGCTGTGACCTCACATGGTGGAAGGGACAAAACAGCTCTCTGGGGCCTCTGTTACAAAGGTACTAATCCCATTCATAAAAGCTTTGCCCTCATTATCTATTCACTTCCTAAAGGCCCCACCTATTAATACCATTACCTTGGTAGGGGGGCAGGATTTCAACATACGAATTTGAGGGGTGAGGGATAAACATTCAGACCATAGCAGTGCCCATTTCTACTTTATGTGGTAATGTCTCTTGATAAAACAGTTCATTTGCCAAGTTTAGTGTCCAATTGTTGATCATTATTTTCTTTTAGAGTTGGCATTTCTGTTTTAGTGAAGGTTTCACTTATTACATTTTCATCCTGTGAAGAGTTGTGAATCATAGTAACTGAAGTTGTATTCTTTTCAGAGACTTTAATTTCAGATATTATAAAGAAATCAGGCTGTTTTGAAAAGAAATCTTTCATAATTTTGAGAGGTTTTTTTCTTCTGTAGACACTCATGTATCCTACATCAATTCTAAGCCACAATAACAAAAGGTCTTCAGTTGAAGTCATTACTAATAATTGCCATTGTCGAGCACAAACAGATACTTTCTTGAGTGATAAGAGGACAAGAAAAGGTTAGGTGCCTCACTGTTGTTCAGTAAGTCAGAACAACTGCTGTAATGTGAGTTCTAAAAGATCCTTTCTTTTCAGTGAGCACAATCTTCTATTTCTTGTTTTGAAAAAAATGGTGTCTAGCTAGCTGAAATGGATAGAACAATGGAATATGCATCACCTTGGTTTTGTGCAGTTTTGAGAGAATGTGAGTCTTCCTTTTTTTCTTCGTTTCTTCTTGGCTAACTGGGTATATGGGGAAGAAATCTCTCTTGTGTAACTGCACAGGCTTTAAAAATGTTTTTATTGTTAGATAAGAATCTGCTTTTCCTGGGGATCATATCTCATGTTTCTCATTGAATTCTTCTTGGCAACAATGGAAGGAAAGATATTTATTCAAGCAAAGGCACAATTTTGGACACAGTAAGGTTGATCTGTTTATCAGTATACATTTCTTTTCATTTTTCCTTATCAATGAGAAATATGACAGGATAAATCAAAACCTTGTTACCATGAAATTGGAAAAAGACATCAAGGTCAGCTGAACAAAATTAGGAATAAATACCTATAATTTTTGTGGATTCTAATCAACAAAATTGACCAATAGGAATTTGCCTAGAGCTGACCATTGGAAGAATATTAGTTATTTCTTCAGTATAGTAACTATGTGTGGTTAGAGGTGGGGAGAGGTTATTAGTAAGACATGCAACAAACAGGCAGACAGAGTCTGAGGCAGGACACCCAACTAAGACATCAGTAAAGAGTCAAAGCTGAGCTCATTCATACCAAACATTGTTTGTTTCATTAAATTTACCTATTTCTGAGAGTCTTTATGTTGTACATGTTTGGATGGTAAGTTTTCCATCCTGACTCCTTTTTTCTTCAGTGATCCCCTGTTCTTCCAACCCAATAATAGTCCTTATTGGTGAGCTCTACTTGAGACTCTAATAATTGCTTTGCCGTATAACAAGGCTCTTATTTTTCTTCCTCAGCAATGTAACTGCTTAAGAGCTATGCATTTTCAAAAACGGCATTTTAAAATAAGCACTTGTTACATGCAAAAGCCTTCTTGCTCAGCAAGTTCAGCTGATTTTTCTGGAAAATTCTTTAGCAATTTTTGATATTTGCACATTCACTGTGAGCCCTGTCTTACAGTGATTATAGCACGCTAATTCTTCCTGAATGTTTTATTCTGATTTCTGTTGCTTATAACAATACCTGAAACTGGGTAATTTATTTAAAAAATGAGTTTATTCCTTATAGTTATGGAAACTCAGAAGCCCAAGGTCAAGGGGCCACATCTGGTGAGAGCCTTCTTGCTGGTGGGGACTCTAAGCATCCTGAGGTGGCACAGGGCATTACATGGCAGGGGGGCTGAGCATGCTAACATGCTAGTTCAGGTCTTTTTGCCTTTTCTTATAAAGCCACCACTTCCCCTTCCATGGTAACCCATTAATATATTAACCCATTAATTCCTTAATTTATGAATGAATTAATTTATTCATTAGGGCAGAGCCGTCATGATCCAATCACGTCTTAAGGTCCCGCCTCTCAATACTACCACCTTGGGGATTAAGTGTCAACATGTATTTTGGAGGGGACATTTACACCATAGCCCGAAAAATAATATCATCTTTGTTTATGTCAAAAAAAAAAAACAGTTCTTTTTACCCGTGATATATTTCTTAAGTTTTTGAAAAGGTAATGCCTTTACCAACATTATCTCTTGGCTCACAAGAATATAGATGTGTGGAATCTATGTGTTTATCATGCAATCAAGTTTTCCTTCCTCACCATTCATCCCTTATGTACACACATACATACATACATGTTCAGATATGAGTACTTACATACTGCAATAGAGTGAATGTTTGTGTCCCCCAATTCCTATATTAAAATCTTAACCCCCAAAATTATGATAGTAGGATGTGGGACCCTTGTGAGGTGATTAAGTAATGAAGGTGGAGCCTTCATGAATGGGATTAGTAGCCTTATAAAACAGCCCCTAGAAAGATCCCTCTTCCTGTGAGGACACAGGGAGAAGCCAGCAGTCTACAATGCATAAGAGGGCCCTCAAGAGAACCCAACCATGTTGGCACACTGATCTTGGACTTCCCAGCCTCCAAAACTGTGAAAAATAAATTTCTGTTGTTTATAAGCCACCCAGTTTATGGTATTTTGTTATAGCAGCCTGAACATACTGAGTCACATACGTCCATACATATCATCACTGCGGATTGTGTCCATCTGGCACTTTCTACTTTCTCTGTATACTTTACCTTGCCCTTCAAAATTGTGCTTATAGTGGAAACTAACCATTTAAACTTGGAGGCTCTCATTCCCAAACCCTTTTGCCTTAAAATATAAGGATGTTTGTTTCTAAAATTTTCTTTCATGACATTTCTGTTGTTTGACATTCTGTGTAATGCATTTTTCCCACACAGTGTAGAGTAAAAAATAATTCCAAATTTGAAGAAAATTTACAAAAATCCAGTGGCTGTGTTAAAAGTAGCTGCATCCAATCAACTGAATCAGCTCAGCTCATTACAGTTTTGTCAGTAAAAGCCTATCATTCCTGAATTTACAGTTATAACGGTGTTTGTGTTGTTGATGTCAATAAGTCTCATTTAAAATAAGAAAGATTATAAAATCTGAAGGAAATATAATTGAAGCTCTATTCATTACAAGTTAGAAGTTTCCTGTGACAATAGTAGTACTGTTACTTCTCAAATAAGACATGTATATCCATGGATACGTATCTGTGTCTGTGGAGGTGGTCAAGGCATAGAGTTTCTCTTTTCTCCCTTTATTTTACTTCTCATAAGAAACAGTTATTCTTCCATCCATTCATTAATATTTTTGGTTTCTGCTATGTGTAAGCCACTGTGCTAGCTTTGTGAGGAAATACTTGAAGACTAAACTTAAACATAATAATGAAATTTGTTTCAATTCGATACATCAAGTAGTAGGTACACTTTGTGGATACTGAACTATGTGCTAGCTCTGAAGTAAAATAGATGAAAAAAGTATAGGATTTTGTCACAAAGATCACACTCTCTTAGAGAAAATAATACAGGAATCAAATGCCAATAGTGGACTATAATGCTCTGCTAGTGATATAAATTAAAAGCATTAAAAATGAAGAAGCCATTAATTCCTTCTAGAAGTGAAAGATAGGTAAGGAGCAAAGTGAGTAGGGATTTTGTCAAGATGATAAGAATTTAGCTGGGACTTAAAGGTAGAAGATCAAGGCAATTTTGGGTGGTGACATTTCAGATGTGGCAGTTTGTACAAAAGCCTAAAGCTGTAAGAATTTAGGACGTTCTCAAATTATTTACTATAGTCCATTAAGGTTCAAGAAAATGTTATGTAACAGGAAAAGTGGTAGGCAGTGAGCTTGAAAGGGAGATTGAGCTGTTAGTGAATGGTCCCAAATACCTTGCTAAAGAATCTGTCAGATATTCCGTAAAAATCAAGGACTGTTTCATCAAGTTGCCTTGTGATCTAACATTAATATGCAATTACAAGAAACAGTGGGAAGTTCTGTTTACATAGCTCTAGGAAGTTATTAGAAGAAACTCTAAGTGCCCTTAGTGTAGAAGAGACCAAAGGCAATTTTTTGCCACTTACAGTAAGTTTGTTAGATATGACTACTGAAATCATCAAATCTATGGTCATAGATCTATACCCAAATCAATCACTAGTGTGATGTACAATTGAAACTTTACCTTGACAATCATCTGTTTTATCTTCAGAGGACAAAACAGAATACTATTAACTCCAGATGTGTTTATTTTTTTTCTTAGATATTGAGAAACTAGATGTAAGTGTGAAGATACCTAACACTATTGTTTATTTTTTCTAATATTTCTTTAAATATTCACTCTGTACCAAATAATGTTGGATTCATGCATTTTTTATAAGTTTTAAATATTAGAAAAGTATTTATGGTTTACAGCTTATATTTCACAGAAGTCATTTTAAATGTTCTCCCCTTATTGTTCATGGGTAAGAATGAATGGCTTTTCTTCAATATGCTAATATAATTCTCATTTTACTTATCATTGAGATAGATAGATATGATATAAACAATCTTCTCTTCCTTTCCCATATTTTGGGAATGGTAAGAGATAATAATAACAACAAGGTAATGGTAATAATTCCTGTCAATTCTCTAGCTGATATTATTGAGCTTTCATTTTGCGATAGGCCTTGTGCTATGTGCTGGCCTTTATATGTAAAACTCACTTAATTCTCACATCAATTCAGTGGAAGACTCTGTCATTTCCTTCATTTTATAGACAGTGGCTCAAGGATGTTTAGTAACTTGTTGAAATCATGTAACAGATAAGGGGGCAAGCAAAATTAAGAATCCAAGTCTGCCTGACCCCACCAGGGATTTAATTTTCTTGTTAGAAAAAGTATCGCAGCCCTATCCTAGATAGTTTGCTTTATCATTATCAACCATTCCTTATCTCTCCTGAAATACATCTAAGAACTAAAGACTACTTAAGTATTTCCGGTATATTTTTGAAAAGGATCCCATCATGGTCATACATAGTTTGTCTTGCCATTTGAGTCTTTCTTCAACTCAACTGTTATAAAAACTGTAGATCACTTTGTCATTAGCTGAGGATATTGTCATGAATGGAATAAGAGAGTCTCCCTTTATAATGTTATATTTCAAAAAGTCTTAGAAGATGAAAAGTCTTTCATCTTAATACCACTACTTAATTCTTAGATTCACAAATCTGTAACTCTAGCTCACTTACAAGTTGTTGAGGTTTCTTTATATATTAAAATTTAACATTCAATGATTTTGATAAATCATCATCTAAGTGATGATAAGAAATTTTATAGACATCTATGTCTTATATTCTAATCAGTAATACTACTCTATGAGGAACCTAAAGCCAGAGAAGACATCAGATATTTCAGAAACACTAAAAGAGCTTCGTCTCTCCTTTGTTTCTTGACTCTAAAGTGGCCTTGGTATCTATTAAATACAATCAAGGAGACTCTCTTGTTCCATTTACAACCATATCCTCAACTAATGTCAAAGTGATCTGTAGTTTTTATTACACTTGAGTTGAAGTTTTTATAACAGTTGAGTTGAAGACAGACTCAAATGGCAAAAACAAACCATGTATGACCATGATGAGATCCTTTTCAAAAATATACCAGAAATACTTAAGTTGTCTTTAAACATAAATCTTAAACAGACACAAATTCAATTAAGAACAAACTTGAAATGGATGTTTAAATTAAGTTCATTACATATCTATGAGATAATCTATTTTAGTTGTATTTTTTCCATAGTAATTTATTATTTTTTTAGGGTGGGGGGTAGTGAGGAGGTGAGTTCAGTTTCTTTTTTGGGGGGGTGGGTGGACAGTCTCACTCTGTCACCCTGGGTAGAGTGCAATGGCACCATCCTAGCTCACTGCAACCTCAAACTATTGGGCTCAAGTGATCCTCCTGCCTCAGCCTCCCAAGCAGCTAGGACTACAGGTATGTGCCACAATGCCCAGCTAATTTTTCTATTTTTAATAGAGACAGGGTTTTACTCTTTCTCAGGCTGGTCCTGAACTCCTAAGCACAAGCAATCCTCCCTCTTTGGCCTCCCAGAGTGCTAGGATTACAGGGATGCACCAACGCACTTGGCCCTTCCATAGTAATTTAAAAACTTAAATATCTATTAATACTATTAATAATAATCATAGAATACTTATCAATTTTTTTAAAACTGAACTATTCTGGAATAAACATGCTTTTTTATTTTGCAAGGTATTGTGGAGTTTCAATTTGATTAATTCAAGTTTCAGATGAATTGCACCCATTCTTAATAATCCATTTAATATGTATTACTAGGGTCTTACTAAGCACTAGGCACTGTGAAAGACACTGTGAACAAGAGAAGCACAGGACCTCCCTCAAATTTAAATTTTATCACAAACAAAATACTATCCCACTTGCTATTAATAAAGAAATCTTTAAATAGTGAATAAAAGGTGGAGAAAGCATCTACCTTACCTGGGGTGATTGGCGAAGGCCTCTTGGAGGTGACTTTGAAACTGACAAATGAAGAAAGGGAAAAAGCCTGAAACACAAAGACCAAGAGAATAGTTTTAGGTGGCTTTTTAGTTATCCGTTGCTGCATGACAAATTAGTTCAAAATATATTGGCTTAAACAAAATACATTTATTACAGTTTCTACAAGTCACAAATGCAGGCCCAGCTTTGCTGGGTGCTTCTGGCTCAGGTCTCTCAGGAGGTTGCAGTTGTGCTGTTGGCTTGGGCTGTGTTCTCTGAAGGCTCGACTGGGGCCATTAATGATTCCCACTTCATGTCATTTTTTCAGTCCTCTCTCTTTGAGTGTACACTGGACCCAGTGATTCACTTCTAATGATTAGCAAAGTGATGGAATGTCACTTCTTGATAAGGTTACAAAAAGACTGAGTGTTCTTTCTTGTTTGCTCTAAGAGAAGCCAGCTGCCATGGCATAAGCTGCCCTATGCAGAGGACCTGCCGGCAAGGTGCTGAAGGAGGTCTCTGGCAAAAAGACACCAAAGAACTCAGGCCACCAGGCATCTTAGTCTGCCTACCACAGTTGGAAAGAACACTATGGTCCAAAAAGTCTTGAGTCAGAAAATAGCTTGGAGTGTTCTAGGAATCGTCAGGAGGCCAGTGTAGCTGAGAGGTGGATGAGAGAGACAGGAATATACAATGAGGCTGGAACAGTACACAGAAACCAAATAATTTGGGGCTATGTAGGTCATGGTAGGGAATGGGAGTGTTAAAGTGAGAATGCTTTCCAGAAGATCTTCCTTTTGACAAAAGGGAGGGGATTTTTTAAAAAACACAAATAAAAGAATGTAGAATATACCCAAACCCGTACTTCAAATGAACTAGGATAGCAATGTAACCCTGAATCCTCACACACACATACATCCAGTGATGAGGGAACTATGAATTATGCATGTAACATTTCTCAGCTTCTCACAGTTTTCACTAGAGCCTGCATTTCAACACTGATTGCAAACTGTCCACGAATACATCCTAAGCCAGAAATGCTGAACAAAAGCTGCTGTTGCCTGGGACAACCCTAGCCTTTAAGCATGTTAGGACATAAACTGTGTTTCTAGGAAATTTTACAGGGGATTTTTAAAAAAACTTGTCTTTGCAAACCAAATGCTTCGCATAATTTGAAGTGTCTTGTGATTTTTCCAAGAATGTTGTTTGTAGTACCACTATAGAGATGAATTTTAATGCATGATTGAAGCACGTGTTCACTAAGATATTTGATCCTGTAATTTATGTTATTGTTCTTTGTATAGTCAACTCTTTCTGCCATGGAGGCACTTTTTTTGGGAAATTGTCCTACTTTCATAAAGCCAATGATGGAACCTAAATATTTGCCATATACATAAAAGACTAAGTCTAGAGACTTGTTAGATACAGAGATTAACTGGAGAAAAAATATCAAAGAAAGTGAAACAATATTCATCTGTGGGAAAACAAAATGAAAAAAAGGAATACCTCCATGATAAATATTTTCAAAATCATCCTACCATCCTAGTTTCATTCTTTTGGGAAAGCTATTCTTTTTATTCTATCATCTAAATTATAATAATATTTTATTAAGCAAACCAATTGATGATAGAATTTTTCTTAACTGCCTGTCTATCCCTCCATCCATCCATTAAGAATATGAGGGTGAAATTATAACATTTTCATGTGTATAAATAAAGTTATAGTTATAACTGAGAATATTATTTCAATTTAGATTATGGATCTCTATTTTGCTAAAGATTAGTGTTTTAGGCATTAATTATTTTTATGTGTCTTAGCAACTCTAATTGAAGAACAAAAATATGTATCAAGTTATTCCCCTAAACCCCCTTTTTCAGTAATTGTTTCTTCTTTAAAGAGAACATTATTGTTCTCACAGATGGTCGAAGTGATGTATTGTGGGAAATTAAACATACTTGGCTTTTTTCCTGAATTTTCTACTTAGCAACTAAGGCTGCTCACCCCACAAGTATTATTTTAACTCTTCCCCAGATATCCTCTTAATCAACAGCAGTAGAATTCAAAGTTGGAAAACTCTTTTTTTATGGCTCCCAAACACTATTTTACTTTCTTTTTATTACTGTTTTAAATATTTGTAACATTATAGGAAAACAGGCCATAAAGAATATTCATTTTGAAACCAAGGGTAGAATTTGGACTAGAGTCACTTGTAGTCATCTGAACATTTAATGTTGTTGAGGGTGTGGAGAAATATCCCCAGGCATGGATATATGAATCGATACAACCTTTCAGGAGAACCGTCTAAATGTTTTAAATGTGTAGACCTTTTGATCTATTTATACAACTTGTAGAAATTAATCCTAAAGGAGAGGGGAAAAAGATCCAAGTACAAAGATAAATATAAGAATATTTAGTGTAGTGGTGTTTATATTGACGAAAAATTAAACTATATGCTCATGTGGAATTGATAAATTAATAATAATACAAATAATAATACAAATAACCTTTATTGAGTTTTTACTATGTGTCAGAAATATACTGAGGACTTTATATTTGTTATCTGACTTAGTTTTCTCCACAACCTAATAATATAGGTACTATAATGATCCCTATTTTTCAGACAAGGAATCTTACCAAGCTATAGAGATGTTAAATACCAGCTCAAGGTTGTATAGCCAGTGAGTGGCGGATTTGAACACATATTATAAATTCATATTTATTATGACGTCGTTAAGATAAAGATAAGCTTGACATTTATGTACTAGCATGAGTGATAGTTAAGGATTACAAGCAGATAATAGAACAATATGTTTATTATCATCACATTTATGTAATAAATTTACTTGCATCTGGGTTATAAACAAAGAGATATTCCATCAATCTTGTGTAAGTTGTGGAGTGTTTATGTTTGTGTGCTCCATCACACGTCTTTAGTGACCACAGTCAGTCACAATGAACAGCTGGCTCCCATATCATCCAAAGAGAGATACAATTTCACACCCAGAAAGAAGAGATACAAATTCACACCCAGAAAGAAGTGGGGCAGAGTAAGAGGCAGTATTGGCAGTATTGGATTCCCAGCCACACTTCTGCCTTTTCCAATTATTTCAACCTGTAAAGCTTGCCTTTTACCAAAGCCACTTTGATCCCGAACTCTTTCATTCAAAATAGTAGTGCTTTTTGCTGCTCCAAAAGTCATCGTGGCCCACGGGACTTCTCAGATTACTTCATTGTGAGTTTTTCTTTTAGAGTTCTATGGGCAGGTTTTTTGTTTTCATTTGTTTGTTTATTTTTTTAAATCTGTGCTTTCCTTTTACATATGTGAATCTTAAACATTTTTATTGCAGATGGACTAATAAAGTCATTCAAAATGTAATTCTTATCTAAATTTTATTTCTGCCTCACTTATCAATGTTAGCTGGAAAAAGTAAAAATAGGCCCATAAAGGGGCATGGTGATGCCTGGGGATGGTTTATGAGGTTTATTTAGTTCATTTGTTGACTGGTGACTGTCGATCAAAGACAGAACCAGAAGCTTCAACACTATTTCGGTCACGGTCCTTCCCGGCCAAGAATATTTTTGTTAGATTTTATTTATTAGTAATTTGTAATGAGAAAATAATAGGTCTTTTTATAATGTTTTAACACAAAATTGTCTCAATACTGAATACACTTTCTCAGACGACATGTACACATGCACACACATACACACACATTGTATACACATATATGTATCTACTTGAATGTGCACATATGAATTCTTTTGCCTCCTATATCCCAAGTCATTTCCTCCTACACTAAACATCAGTTGAGCATCATGTCAGGCAGATTATAAGTTTTCCAGCACTATCTCAAAACCATTAGATTTTATTTGAATACGTCAGAGATTCAATTCCTAGTAACACAAGTAGTCCATACTAATCATATTCCTGGAATACTTTTAGGAACTCAGAACTTTATTATTTCTATTTCATAAGATAACTATTTTAGGGGAGACATATAAGTGGTAAATTATTGACTTGTTTACTAAAACAACAATGAAAGAGGCAGCAATAGATGGAAAAAGAATACCGCTCCACACATTTCAAAATCAATATCCAGCACAGCCTCAGTGGACAAACAGGAGACAGCTGTGTTCCAGGATTCTGGAGCATTTTTCTCCACCACTTTGGGGACAAATTGCCTTGTTATCAAGAAGAAAAAAGTCAGCAAAGTTCAGGAAAGAAAGAAAGATGCATCACATTCTCCCAGTAAATTATTAACAAGGAAGATAAATTAACGTGTTTTTCAGGCCCTACTATAACATTTATAAATTGCTCTCAGTCCTGAAGAAAAACTGGACAATAATCCAATCTTTAGATTTTAAAAATTATATTTAAATATATTTCTCAAGATTTCAGAGCACATTTATTTTTGCCTTTCAAGTAGTGCATAATAATTATTGCCAAAATCCCATTTGCTTTGGTTATTTCCTTGAACAATTTACCGTATTATGTACTTAACCTCTAAAATCTCTGTTTTTAACTTCCTTTAAAAACATTCTTATTAAATGTTCTTTCTTAAAATATTATTAGAAAAAAAGAAGTTCCTTTATATATTTACTAATTTGGCATTATAAGATAAGGTAGGGTATCATAAGGTTCCTGCATTCATTCGCATAGTCACCAATTGTCCAGGAATTTATTTAGAGCCTGTCCATGCCACACATTGTGCTATGCACTGTTGAGTGAGCAACTAAGAGGTGCAGCTCTGTACTTCAAGTCGAGTTTATTTTATGATGATCAGTTGGATAAAAGTAAAACCTAAAATAATAGTTATACCAGAAGTTGGTAAAGGCTGTAATACTGTTATCCTAATGCTTTGAGACAATAGGTAGAACAAATACAGCTGCCTAGGGAGCTTGGGGAACCGACAAAAGAGGTGTCCTTTGTGAATCTTGATGAATGAACAGGAACTTTCCAAGCAGAGAAGTTATGCCACTCTTGCTCCCACCACAGGGCCTTTGTACATGCTTTTTACTCTGCCTGGAAGGCTATTCCCATTTGTTCCACCCTCTTTAGTCCTTTACCATAGGAGGTATGACTCATCCTTCATGTATCAGCACTATCATTACTTTCTCAGGGAGGCCTTCTCCAGCTCTGCAAATTGGA
The DNA here is from genome assembly GCA_963575035.1 of Avahi laniger. Classification (NCBI taxonomy): domain Eukaryota; kingdom Metazoa; phylum Chordata; class Mammalia; order Primates; family Indriidae; genus Avahi; species Avahi laniger. Next base: position 9,096 of record CAUYSK010014854.1, on the reverse strand, counting down.
TTAGTTTACCACTGAAAGAAAAGATTTTAGAGTGACACTTTCCTTTTCTTGTTACTCTTCTCAGTTTGCAATTATATGGACATTTGTGTAGTTATTTCATTAATGTCTGTTCCACACCGTGCTGTAAGCTCCAGGAGAGCAGAGGCTCACTTATATATCTCCAGCTTCTGGCAGAGACCCTGGCAAATAGTGAAAGTTCAATAAATATTAGTAAAATGAGGGACTGAATGAAATTTGCTAAAGCTCAGTCTTTTCATTCATCAAATGGTTCCATAGCTATCCTATCTTTGGTGAATTATGAAATGTGGGATGTTTAACAATATGGTTGCATTTTTAAACATAATGCACTGTTGTCACTGCTATCTAATATTAGCTCAATGCCCAATCCAATTTTACCCATCTTTTAAAATTCATTATTGTGAAGAATCTATTTATTTTACGTTCGTATAGCTTCAGAATTCGTAAATTAAGATCACTTGCCCTCTAAGTTGTGATTTATATCCTTAGGATTTCTTTATGATATTTTTAATAATCCTACTTCTTTATGATCATCGGAATGCACAAAGGTAAATTATAGCTCAGGGAAATTGTACCAGGATTTCTTATAAAAATCCTCAGTATTATCAATACTATTTCTCCATCTTTCTCTCAAACCTTAAAAAATATCATCTAATTTGTTCTCACGCATTCATTGGGAATATGTTAACACTATCTTTTATTATTTCTGCTCATTTTCAAATTTCTTTTAATAACTCTACATTTCTTCAGTAAATAATTATTGAGTGGCTACAACATGCAAGACAATGCTTAACGCATGTAGTAGATTATATTGTACTTTTTATAATCACAGGTTAAAATATGTTACAACTCCTTAAGCAGGAATTTCCATTCTTGTTACATAACGCGGTATATATTCCCTTGTGAATATATAATCAACCTAGTTTATGCCATTGCCAGCAGTTTATCTCCCTTCCAAAATTGCCACTAATTCAGAAGCCAGTATATATACACTTACTTTTTCTCCCCTTTGAGTCTGTTTTTTCCTCTTCCTTGTAATGAGAAAACCAGTTTTCAGTTCAGACATTTCTAAGTATCCTCATTTACATTTCAGAACTAGAATGTTCTGCCTTCACACATTCAGGGATTTTTTACCAGTCTGACAGTTTTTAATTTGATCTTGTTTTGCAGGTCATGAATTCAATTTCTAAATGCTTTACTGTTTTTTGTTTTCTTAAATAGAATAATGCTCCATCCATCAATTGCTATCTCCTTATCTTCAGTTTTTTTTTTTTCATTTCCCCTGAACCAAGGTCAATGTTTATAAAATCTGCTTTTTACTAATTAAATCTGACATCACTTGATAATATCAATGGTACTTAAATAGCATATAAATTCATCACCAAGCGAATTCACCCTGGTGAGTTGGAAGATATTAGTTAGAGATTACACTTACAATAATAAACAAATCGTGTGCATTATTTTTAATAAATTTTTAAAAGAAATTATTCAAACACTATAATTGGTCTATGAGCTGGTCAAATATGTTCTCTCTGGTACTCACCAGAAAGAATAGGTCTGATCACCTTTTAAAATGGTGTATGTGCAAATCTTATTAATTATGTGTCTCTATAGATGAGAATGTGCTGAATACAGCTTCTTTGGAACAATCTCTGCTTTGTTACTCAGAAACCTGAATTTTAAACGGAAATAAAGAGTAGCTTAAAAGCATGTAGATCAAACTAGCATAAATTTTATTGGAAGACCTCACCTCACTTTACAAAATAAAAATCAGTCAATACTGATGAAAATAGATATAATGAGTAAATGTTATCATACAGTGAGACAAACCTAAGCATCCTCCCCAAGGAATCCAGGGAAGCTCATCAGGGATTAAGGCACATTTTCTGCTGGGCTTTTATGTGCTAAGAAAATTAAAAATGCAAATGGCAAGGAGATGTCCTTGACTGTGTAAGAGTTCTATCAGACATAATGAATTTGAAGATACCAAAGAACAATTATGATATTAATAATAAAGGAATATGTCTCCATTTTTATATTTAAATGGGAGAGTCCAGTACTAGTTATTGGAACTGATAACCAAATCTAGTAGATATTAAGAAGTGCTTAATATGCATTGTCTTGTGCTAGCTTCGCTTCTTTCTTTCAGCCAAATCCCAATTTTACATTCAAAAGGGCATGTAATCATATGCCAACGTTATTGTTTGTCGAAGCTGCATAATTTACTTAAAATTAAAGCCACAATGGTTCTCTGTGTCCCAGTGTACATGGTGATGGGGCCACTAGCCTCCCACTGAAATTTTGAAATTGATTTTTAGACAGAAATTCTCAAAAAATCATACTAGCACATGACTGACCCTCTTGCAAGTCTGGCTCCGGGTATACAGATGGATAATGGGGCTGTAAGCAGCTGAAGGGAAGGAAAGCTCAGAAATAAGGAAGAACACTATGGGCTAGAGGTTGTCTACCAGCCACAAAAACACCCATGAGGCCTCTCTGAAAAGGATTCTAAACCTCAATAAGTCTAACAATAGATTGAAAGTAGAGTTCTTTATTCTGAGAGCTAAAGGAAATGATAATGCTTAATCACGCCTCACTCTTTAGACACACTCCATTATGACATATATTCAGTCTTTCATAAGTGAGCTTTTATTTTTCTTTATTCTTTCCTGTCACAAATGCAGAGTTGACCAACTAAAGATTCTCTACTCTTGGCATAAACTAATAATTGTCATCATTCTCTCAATTGTACTAAATTGATGAGACCTATCATTCTTATTGCTTTTCAGGTCCAAATACAATAAAGCATTCAAATGATTACACAAATATTTTTTGCACAACTACAGCTGGTGATAATGTTGAAACTGAACCACCAGCTCGCATGCAGAGCTTCTATGAGATTGCTCAAAATGTCCATTGTCAATTAATGTGTGAAAGAACTAATTCACTGTACAAAATTATCAGGAGTTGTTAATGTGTAATAAGAGAGTGTTAATTTTTAGAATTAAAGCACATTTTTAAAATTTGAGGGGCAACCATGCAAGAATTTTATTTGTTTGTTTTCAGGTATTTGGAGGAATGTTGAATGCAAGCTGATAAGATATAATGAATAATCACTCTTAACAAGGCAGTTGTCATATTCAGGCTACATATTGGGTGTTTGATTCCATTTTCTGTTGCTATAACTATAACTGAATATCTGAGACTTTTGTTTTAAAAAAGAAATTTATGTCTTATAGTTCTGGAGGCTGGGAAGTCCAAGGTCATGGCACTGGCATCTGGTGGGCTTCTGATGAGGGTCTTGTGCTGCACATAACATGACAGGGAAGTGGGTGCATGAAAAAGGAGTAAAACACTAGGGGAGGCCTTGAGTTATAACACCCACTCTCAGAGTAGCTAATCCAGTCCTTTGAGAGCGAGAACTCACTACCGTGAGAATTAACCCAGTACCTCTACAGGGTCATCAATCCCTGTTAATGATTTAATAACTTTTAAAGGCCCCACCTCCCAACACTGCCACACCAGAGACCAAGTTTCCAAAATTTGAATTCTGGAGGACATACTCAAACCATATCACTGGAAAGGTCTTAGTTAACCATGGACAGAGAGAGAGAAGAGTGGGCTTTGGGGAACAAACCTTTGAAGCCATCTAATCTAGTTTGCATGGTCCTTCAGAATCTTTCTACCTTGAGGCTTTTTCATCCAGGAGAGTGAGCCAGTGAAATCATTAGGCTTACATTTCTATCTTTGCTTTTCTGAAATTGATTTATTTAACTGCAGATTCTACTTATCTGATTTTTGTTTTGAAAGTCATGCCTAATTGTTTCCATCTCTAACAACATTATTAATTTTGAAATACCTGTTATTTTTTAAACTTTCTATTTCTGTGACACGGGGATATAGTGACTAAATTTGCACAATCTTCTCACTAGATTGATGCTTTATATCAGGGATTGTCACAAATGTTGCTTTCAAGATTCCCCTTTGAATCTCCATTTCCAAATGTTGGTTTCAAGATTACCCTTGTTAAAATCTTAGGAAAAGTTCTGGAGATCAAAGGAGGGGAACATACTTTTTTAAAAGTCTTATCCATCTGTTATCACTAGATAATATGCAATAGAGGAATGCCAGCAGTCCAATATGCAGGAACAATTGTGGAAGGACTCTCTTTCCACCTCCAGAATCAAAGGGAACCATGAGATCATCTCTGAGCAGCAGTCTGGGCTGGTATCCAATATTGTCAATGCCCACTTAGACACAGCTGCAGAATCTCAAAAAAAAAAAAAAAAACCTTTATGGCAGTGTACTTTTTTAAGAAAATAAAACAAATATGATTACATCCATTAAAGACTATGCTTGCTTTTTGAACCAATTTTATGAGAAATTCTAGCTGTGAAAGCCTGAGGCAGGTTCACTCTAATAAGACATATGAGTGGGCCAAGCGTTCTGTGATATGCAGAAACAAGTCTGACTCTTAAAATGTTCATTACAGCCATGGTCACTAGGAGTCATCAGCCAGCCTGAGACTGCATGGACAAGGAAGAGAAAGGGCTAATTATGAATGGAGTTTAATTAAATCTCTAGAGCCAAACTGAGTAAGAAAGGGAGGAAAGATTTTTTTCAGAGAGGTTAACTTAAATTTGACCTTCCTCCTCGATGAATTATTGCAGGAATGATTGCCCCCATTTTATCAGACAGATAAAACCCTGGGAGCAGAGAGGCCAAGGGGCTGGTCCCACATTTAACAGCCAGCCAGAAAGAGGCAAAGTCAGAGTCGGGAGCCGACTATGCAGAGACCATATGGTAAGAGAGGAAGCTTGAAAGAGAGGGGGAAGGGGACAGGATCATTTTTTTAAAACAACCAGCTCTCATAGGAACTAATCCAACAGGAACTCACTCACTCAGGAGAGAGGGCATTAATCTATTCATGAGGGATCCACCCCCATGACCCCAACTTCTCCTACCAGGCCCCACCTCCTAACATTGCCAGATCAGGGATCAAATTTCAACATGAGGGTTTTGTGGGAACAAACATACAAACCATAGGAATCTCCAAAGACAACTTCTCTCCATTAGACTCTCCTGGTACTGAGGTATAAGACGAGGTAACCTGGGAGCCCGGCTGCTTGGATTTACATCCTATGTTTTTCCATATATGCTAGAGATTCTAGGCAATTCACTTAGCCTCACTGTACCTCAATTTCCTCATCTATGAAATGGAGAAAATGATAAATAACAATATTGTTAAGAGTACATTAGTTAGTGTATATAAATCTACTCATGTACGCTGTTACCATTATACTACTGTGCTATTTCCTCCGAAGTTCTAACCCTCTTTTCTATTAATAAGAAAGAAAAAATATATAAAAGGAAAATAATTGTGTGCATGAATTTCTGAATAATCAAAATGTTCAGATGTTACTTGGCTTACGGAGATAGTAAGAAACTCTCACACACACACTCATGTTTATAAATATGAGTGTTTATATCAATTTATAAAATCAAGAAATAATTTTAGAAATAGTAACTCCACTTAAACTGTGCTCCATTTTCTTTCTCCAAATTAATGCAAAATCTACATTACAATGGCTTTCAATGTTTGAAGAAATGAAACTATTCAGAAGTTTACATAAGGAAGCAATTTGCTTGGATTGAATAAGGTAATGCATAAGTATGTAAAACCCTTTCTCTGTAAATGCTGCTTTTAATTAGGAATGGAGCTCTGAAAGAAATCCTAGTTATTATATCCATGAGCTGAACTCAGGCAACTATTTTAATTGGAACAGAAAGAACCAAAATGCAGAAGATTTATCAAGGAAACTTAAAAAAAAAAAAAAACTCTAGTTCAGAGGAAACAACATTTTGTGTTCTTTTTCTTTACCCCAACACAAAGATTGGAATAATCCCCTTGTCAGAGGAGATGGATGGCATACATTTGGGATTCTGCGGGACATTAAACAGTTGTTGCCATGTCAAACAACTCTCTTCTGTTATTAATACTGAATAAAACCAACATTCTTATTTCCTTAGTTGGAATATAGATATATATATATGTATGTATGTATTTAATGCTGCTTTCTGTCCTTTCAGTTCTTAGCATTTGTTGTCATTTCTTGCTTTATCAGGGCTTTATTCTTCTTTTCAGCAACTTCTCACGTTTTACACATTAGCCAAAGAAATCTTGACTTTTTTTCATCTTTTTCCTTCCTTTCACCATTTTCTTAAGGAAAATGACATGTTTCTGTTATTGTCCCCAGAGTGGATTTATCCAATACAAGTAATCTGTGTTTTTGTAATAGCCGACATCTGTACAAATGGGCAAAGGAACAGTGGATTTGGTGAATGCTAGTCTGTAGAGGGCTGAACTACACTTTCAACTCAATTGGGCCGTGCCACCCTCAACCTGATAAGACTGCCCAGCTGATTGCATCAGCTTTCCTCTTAGTCAGCCACCTCTAGTGTATGGGGCCCAGTTAGCATACGGCAAGAATTCAGTAATAATAATCTTTCTACAAGTTGAAGAATATGATCTAATAAGCACTAAGTCAACTGCCCAGTTCTATGTCACTTGTTAATATCTAGGGTCATTCAAGCCACACCCACTTTAATGAACCCCTAAGAAATTAAGTCCATAGCCACTAAAATACTCCTAGCTGGTTTTGAGGTAAATTTGGCTTAGAAGTGTAGCAGCAACAGCAGCAGCAGCAGCAGCCATGGTGGTGGTAATTGTAGTAGTGAGTGTAGTAGTAGTAGCAATAGTGAATTTTTATTGAGTGCTTACTATATGCCAGGTGCTGTTTTAAAGGCCTTATATGCATTCATTCTCTCATTGAATCCTTGTAACTAACTGATAGAAAGGAATTATTATCATTTATACTTTTTGCAGAGAAAAAGCTGAGGCCAAGGAAATTAAATAATTTGCCTAAGGTCACATAGCTACTATGTATTAGAGCAGGGATTCAAATAGACAAGTTTCTCTTCCTCCAGAAGTAAAGCTGTCTTCCCGGATTCATACTGTCTTGCATGCTGTTATATAAATGTTTCCAGAGTATGGTGAAAACACCTAGGAATCGAAATTCCTAGATCTGTCTGACTCCAGAGAACACATATTTAACCAACATATAATGCAATCCTCCTTAAAACTGTTTTGGATCATTGCATAGGGAAAAGATATATTGGAGAGGCCAGTGGCAGGATCTGTGTCTACACAGTGTTATACATTTAAAGGGCATGTCCTTCCAGGATTGCTTAGACGGAAAACATCGAGTTCAGTTAACCCTATCACGGTCAGCCTACGTACGTTTAGTTTCACTGTTCTTGGCTTATTCTCACTTTACATATTCTCTAAGCAAATTTCTGATCTTTATTTAAGGAGGCTTCTCTCTTAGGAAAGAATGTGCTGTCCAGCTATTCTGAATACTGGTCCCCATGGCCATTATATTTTCCATTATCCATTAGTTAATTGACTTGCTGGTACAAATTAATTATAGGTTTGAGGTAGCTTGAGACAGTTTTTTTTTTTTTTCTTCTCCAGGAATTAATCATCTCTGGATATATTGATGATTAAAAACACAGATCTGTAGAAACAACATAGACATTGAAAATGTTTTTAATATCACATTTGTGGGATTACAGTTATCACTTTGCAATTTATTAAATACTCTTGCATATATTACATTTATTTGGGTGGTCTTTTAATTAATATCTGCCTCACGCTAAGCTGTTAGCAGTACAAGAGTATAGACTATGTCTTTCTTTATTCACCAGTGAGCTCCCAACAACTGGCATAGAACTTGGTGCATGATACTTTCTTGATAAATATTTATTGAATGATTGATGTTTGAAAGCTCGTGTCTGATCCTCATCAGAAGTCTTTGATATAGGTAGAGAAGGTAACATTATTCCCATGTTACAGATGAGCAAACTAGAGCCGACGGAACTTGATTGCAATATAGAGTAACCAGTCAATTACTAATTATATGATATTTCAGTTGTTATTTATTTACTTAGGTACATTTAGGAATATTTTATGGGTTGTCATGCTTAAACAATTTTGGGGGTTTTCTTTACAAAAAATAAAAATACCTTAGCTTTAATGACTAAGATGTCTGGATTTTAGACAATAGGCTCTAGGAAGTAATAGATCTGTGAATTATTTAATAGATGATGATATGATAAGAACTATGTATCAAGAAAACAAACTTCAAAACACCACTAAGATTCAATATGTTAGCTCTGCATTTCAATCATGGAAGCAAAGAAAGGGAGTAACTTGGAAAATCAAAAATGCAATCTTCATTGTTCCACTGAGGGTAATCACACTGATCCCCAGCCACAATCTTGTCCCTTTTCCTGGCACAGCTGTCAATGCTCTGCTTCCCTGTACCTCACCTGCAGCTCTTTCTCAGCCTCCTGGACTTTCTTCGGCCTGACCTCTGTGAGTGCTTTAAAACTCTACCCTGTGTACCCATCTTTTCTCTGTCTGCCCTTGCATGTAGTCTCATTACTTTAAATATCATCAGGGTATTCATGACTTCCCAAATCCTTATCTTTTCCTTAAAATTTAGACTCATTTAATCGAGAACTCTACCTCCATGGCTAACAGGACTTTCAAACTCAACATATCTACATAAGAACATACCTGCACGTCTCCCAGCCTTCCCTGACAGAGAAAATACATCTACATTCACTCAGCAACTCCAGCCAGGAACCTAATAATCTAGCTGTATTTTCCCCCCCACACCTCACATTCAATTCATTGGAAATTCTCTGTCTACAAAATAAACCTTGAATCTAAAAAAAAGTTATCGTCCAAGAATTCTGGAAACACAGTGGCAGCAGAAGTAGTGGAGGTTTTGAATCTTATAGGCCACCACATAAAAACAGATAAAGTAAATAATCAAGATACAGAACAGTTCCATCAACCCAAAATATCTGTTTGTGATTCTCCTCCTTTCCTCCACTCCTGGCAACCATTTTCTGTTCTCCAGCTGTATAATTTTATCTTTTTTAGACACTTATGTAAATGGAATCACCTAGTATGTAGCCTTTTGGGTCTGGATTCTTTTACATGGCATA
>CAUYSK010014852.1:0-15210 GCA_963575035.1 Avahi laniger | reverse complement strand
TGGTCTGTAGTTTTCCTTTTTTGCTGTGTCCTTTCCTGGATTTGGTATCAAGGTGATACTAGCTTCATAGAATGAGTTAGGGAGGTTCCCTCCTTCTCGATGATATGGTACAGTTTCAGCAGAATGGGTGCCAGTTCTTCTTTGTAGGTCTGGTAGAATATCACTGTAAATCTGTCTGGGCCAGGGCTTTTTGTTGTTGTTGTTGTTGGGATTTTTTTTATTACTGTTTCAATGTTGCTACTAGTTATTGGTCTGTTCAGTATTTCTATTTCTTCCTGATGCAAGCTTGGAAAGTTGTGTGTTTCCAAGAATTTATCCATTTCCTCTAGGTTTTATAGTTTATGTATGTAGAGGTTTTCATAGTAGTCATGAATGATATTTTGTATTTCTGTGGTATCAGTTGTAATGTCTCCTTTTTCATTTCCGATTGAGCTTATTTGAGTCATTTCTCTTCTATCTCTGGTAAATCTAGCTAGTGGTCTATTGATTTTGTTTATCTTTTCAAAGAACTACCTTTTTGTTTCATTGATCCTTTGCATTTTTTTTTTTTGTTTGTTTGTTTCCATTTCATTTAGTTCTCCTCTGAGCTTTGTTATTTCTTTCCTTCTGCTAGCTTTGGGTTTGGTTTGTTCTTCTTTTTCTAGTTCCTTGAGGTGTGTCATTAGCTTCTTAATTTGTGATCTTCTGTCTTTTTAATGTAAGTATTTAAAGCTATGAAATTTTCTATTAGCACTGCTTTTTCTGTGTCCCATAGATTTTGAAAGCTTGTATTGCCCTTGCCATTCAATTTGAATTTTTTTTTTGTTTCCATCTTGATTTCATCAATAACCTAAGGATCATTTAGGATCAGGTTGTTTAATTTCCATGTATTTGTGTAGTTTTGAGAGTTTCTAGTGGAATTGATTTCTAGTTTTATTACACTGTGGTCTAAAAAGATATACGGTATAATTTCAATTTTTCTAAATTTGCTGAGATTTGTTTTATGGTCTACCATATGATCTTTCTTGAAAAATGTCCCATTTGCTGATGAGAAGAATGTGTATTCTGCAGTTTTGGAGTAGAGGTTTTGTAAATATCTGTTAGGTCCATTTTTTCTACAGTCCCATTTAAATCTAGTGTTTCTTTTTTTTTCTTATTTTTCTTTCAGAATATTATGGGGTATAAACATTTTGGTTACATAAATTGCTTTTGTACCATTTGAGTCAAGGTTATAAATGTGCCCATCCCCCAGATAGTATGCATTGTACCCGTTAGCTGTGAATTTACCCATCCCCTTAAATCTAGTGTTTCTTTGTTGATCTTCTACCTCAATGACCTGTCTAGTTCTGTCAGTGGAGTGTTTAAGTCCTTGGCTGTTACGTTGTTGTTTATTTCTTTCCTTAGCTCTAGTAGAATTTGTTTTATAAATCTGGGAGCTCTTGTGTTAGGTGCCTATATATTTATGATTGTTATATAATATCTTCTTGTTGAATTGATCCCTTTATCATTATATAATGATAACCTTTGTCTTTTTTTTAACAGTTGTTGATTTAAGTCTAATTGATCTGATATGAAAATAGGTACCCCTGCTTGCTTTTGGTTACCATTTGCATGGAATATTTTTTCTCACTCCTTTACCTTGAGTCTACGAGAATCTTGGCAAGTTAAATAGGTTTCTTGGAGATAGCATATGTTTTGGTTGTTATATTTTTTTATCCATCCAGCCAATCTACCTCTTTTAAGGGTGAATTAAGACCATTAACATTCAATGTTAGTATTGATATATGAGAATCTGTTCTGGTCGTCATGTTGATTGTTACCCAGTTGCTTTGTTTTCTTCCTTGTGTTACTGTTTTATAAGAGCTCTGAGTTTTAACTTTTGGATATTTTTACATCGATGATTATTGATTGTTATGGTCCATGTAAAGAACACTTTCAAGCATTTCTTGTAGGGTAGGTCTAGTGGACAAATACCCTTAGTGTTTGCTTGTCTGGGAAAGACTTTATTTCTCCTTCATTTATTAAACTTAATTTTGCAGGATGCAAAATTCTTGGCTGGCAGTTATTCTGTTTAAGGAGACTAAAGATAAGACCATATTCTTTTCTAGTTTGTAATATTTCTGTTGAGAAGTTTGCTGTTAGTCTGTTGGGTTTTCCTTTGTGAGTTACTTGATGTTTTTGCCTTGTGGCTCATAGGAGTTCCTCCTTCATATTGACTTTGGCCAGTCCAATGATTATATGTCTTGGTGATGACCTTTTTGCAATGAATCTCTCAGATGTTTATGGAGCTTCTTGAATCTGAATGTCTAAATCTCTAATAAAGCCAGGGAAGTTTTCCTCAATTATTCTCTCTAATAGGTTTTCCAAGCCTTTTGCTTTTTCTTATTCACCCTCAGGGATGCCTACGATGGTTATATTTGGCCATTTTATATAAATCCCATATTTCTCATAGACTTGTTCCTCTTGATTCTTTATTCTTTATTTTTGACTGACTGGGTCAATTTGAAAGAGTTGTCTTCAAGCTCTGAAATTCATTCTTCTGCTTGGCCTACTTTATTCTTAAAACTTTCCACTGTGTTTTTTATCTCTCTAAATGAATTTTTTATTTCCAGAAGTTCTATTTGGGTTTTTTTAAAAAATATATCTATCTCTTCAGTAAATTTTTCATTCATTTCCTGAATTATTTTTATGGTTTCTTTTAGTTAGTTTTCCATTTTCTTGGACTTCATTGAGCTTCCTTATAATCTATATTTAGAATTTTCTATCTGTCATTTCAGTATTTTCATTTTGGTTGGATCCATTGTTAGAGAGCTGGTGTGCTCCTTTGGGGAGGTCCTTTCACTCTGATTTTTCGTACTTCTGGAGTTCTTGCATTGATTCCTTCTCATCTTGAGCAGCTGTTGCTTCTTGTCTTTAGAAGACAAGAAGACAGACAAAATCTCTCTTTTGTTTAGATAGGACTTTTCCCGCTCCCTCATTCTAAAGGGTGTGCCTGTAGCATATGTTGCATCAGAACCTTTGGCTTTGCTTGTGGGTATTTTGGTGGGGATCTAGGTTCTGGATGGATACTTTGGTTATAGATATCTTTGATGTGGTGGTTTTCTCAATTTTTAGTTATTTGTAGGCTGTACCAGTGGTGTACTATGTGTGTGGGCAGATTCCCTGTCTCTTGTTGATGAGGGAAGATGGAGATTTTTGAAATCCTTCCTCTTCTCCCAGCCCTGTGATCTCTTGACAATGTGAATTATGTTGGGATGCTGTTTAATTTCTGAGATAGTAGGTGGTGCTTGTAGGTTAGAGTTAGATATGTCCTGTATGATTGAGTCAGTAAATGCTACAAAGGGCTGTACAAGTTGTCCTCCCTGCCAGTAGGTGGTCCTTGGCAGGAACAGCCAGATGCAGTGTTGTCTTTTGGAACCTGTGACCAGCTCTAGTCCCCCAGGAGAAGCACTCAAATGCCCCAGGTGATGGGCAGGGCCCCAGAGCTCCCAGAGGACTCCTGGGACAGCAGAGGTGGGTGGGGAAGTGAGGCTGGGTGGGGCTTGGTCAGATGAGCCTTCCTTTAGGCTCCACAAAGGCAGGCACAAGAGCTGTCTCAGTAGGGGTCAAGGGTCAGCTCCTAGGCTGCTGGGGAAAGCCACCAGGAAGGGGATGAAGTGGCCCCACCAAGCCAAGAAGTTAGCTTGCAGGAGAGGGCAGTCTGGGATTCATGATCTGGCTATTGGGAGTGAGTTTCATTCTTCTGCCTCTTCCCTCATCCCTCCGATCTCCTTCTGGCATCTGGCCACAAGCAGCAGCCCAAACTAGGTGAGCTCACCAGCAATGCCACTGCTTCCCTGAAAGCTTGCCTGCCCAGGATCCTGTCCCAGACTGAAAGAGTGACTTTCCTGTTGGGGGAAGGGTGCTCGGTAGGCATGCTGCAGCTCACTGGACTCTCCTTTAGTTCCTTTAGCTTTGCCCACATGGGCTCCCTTGCCTCCTAATATTAGTTCACAAATCTCCACTCCATGCCCTGAGCAACAGGATCAATTTCTGGGGCTATGGGATCTGATCTGTGGAGCTATCCTCTTATCCTCCAAGTTCAATCCCTGACCATGCCAGGGAGAAACATGTTGTCCCCAAGTTGCCCATGGAATGTTCAAAAGCAGGCTTAATGTCCTTCTGCTTCAGGGTATGCCCTCTTCTGCTGGAACGGCCAGTCAGGCAGCCCAGGGGAAGGCCTGCTGGCAGGGAGCTCACAGTCCTAGCACCTCTTGGTCTGCTTCAGGTCTTTAAGAGGCAAGGCATGAGCCCCATTCTCTGTGGAAGCCTCGGTGTGATGGGCATGCCACCAGAGGGGAAGCAGCCATTCCTGGAAGCCTGAGCTCAATCGTACCTTGGGACTACTGTGCTGACTCATGTGGGAACTGCCACACCTATGTTGGCAGCTGTGGGCAGGGAAAAGGAGGAGGAGAAGAATCTGAATGGAGGAGAGCTGGCATTCTGGTTCCTTTTGTCCCAAGGGGCCTCCCTGGCTTGCTGCATTCTCCTCTCCTTTGAAGGCAGCCTGCCTTGAATGTGCAAGCTCTGGGAACACACCGTTCCACCAGGACCCAGAAGCCCTCTGTGGCCACCACAATCCAGGAAGGAGTTGGCAAATGTTTGTGGGGGGACCAGTGACAAGGAAACTGAAGAGCTGAAGCTCCCTGGAGAGGACAAAGGCATACAATGGGTAGAAAAGCAGTATGGCGCCACTGCCTCAGCTCGGGTCTGTGGTGAGGGGGGAGCAACTGGCAGCTCAGTCCTTTCTTCTCAAGAAGCTCCCAGTTCACTGGTGGGAGCAGCTTTTGGACTTATGAGGCTGGAGAAGCTGCTCAGCAGTTCAGGAGCCTGCAGTCTGCCAGAGGTGTGAGGGGAAGAAAAACAAACACCCCCACCTACCCTTTCCATGGGCCTCTAGATTCTTTGGGGGTTGATCTTTGCTAACATCTTGCTCTGCTCTACAACTTCTCTCCATGGATGGAGTCTCCAGTAGGTTCTGGTACTTCTTCCTCAGAATTACACCTGGGCTATGTTTTTTTCATCTAAAACTTTTTCTTCTTTTGGAGACAATCTGGTGACTGAGATCTCTAGTCAGCCATCTTGCCTCTCAGCTCCTGCATTTGTCTCAATTTTATTGTCTCTTTGGTCATGGTAGTAATTTTCATCCTGAATTTTTAATAGTCATTTTCCTTTTGGTGACTATGATTGATCACCAGAAGAGACTGTGGTCCTCTTTTCTCTGTAGTCTTTGGGAGACAGATATACACCTGCCTGACACGACCTCCCTGGTCCTGCCTAGAGAGTCCTGCCTGGGCTGCAGGAGCAAACATTGTGCAATTCTCACTTCCTTGAACTGAAACCAACAAAGCACAGGACCAATAGGGCTCTAAGGGTGGAGAGAGGGAAGATATCACCATTTTTTTCTATGCTCCACTTTCCCCCAAAAGTCAACCCCGAGCATTTTTATCCCCTGCATTCTATTTTCTCTTCCTTATCTCAAAACAGAGGAAAGGAGAGCTTTTTAAAGACTCTGGCAAAGGAAGCACTTCAAGTCTTCCTAAGTAGTAGCAATAATAATAATAATATCCCTAGTCCAGGGATAGATAGGAGCTCCCAGGATTGAGGGTGGTGTCTACACCAGGAAAACAAGGAATGCTGGGTTGGACATGAGGTTATAGGAGGAGGCAGAATAGCACAAGAACTACAAACACAGACTTCGAGTCAGGAAGATATAGGTTCAAATTCTATCTCTACCATTTATTTCCTGTGTTATTGGTGAGGCAAGACAAAGCTTCTTTACACATCAGTGTCCTCTCAATGATGGAGCAGGGCTGGTGGAAGGATTAAAGGAGACGGTTTATCTAGAGCACTCAGCATAGTGTTTGGCCTGTGGTAAGAACTCTGCAAGTGCTGGTTGATGGTATTATCATTAGACAAATTGATGGCAGAAGCTACTTCTCACTCAAAAAGTGCGACATCCAGCATCCTTGTTTTAGGTTCATAAAGATGTACCCCTGAGTAAATATAATGGCTTGTTTAGAGAAAATGTTAAAATCAATATGAGATACTGAATTTATTAGAAAGATCAATTCAGACTGCCATGCTGTGATCTCAAAGACTGATAATTCTAGTTCCCCAAGACTTTCCTATAAATGAGACAAAATCTTTATTCCAACCATTCATCTGTGCCTTAGGTAGATTCCTTCTTCTCATAAACGATGTCCTATTCAGACGTTTTTGTCCCTGGAAAGGCACTGCTCAGCTTTGTTTGGACTAAATCTTCACCCAGGCAGGCTGGCTTTGCCCCTTCCACACAGTGTGGTCTGCCCAGAGTACACTAAGGAACAATGGACAGATGAACCAATCAGTGGTGTGTGTCCCTGAGACAGACTGGGTTAGATTAACGGTGGTTTCAAATTCTTTCGTATTCTTCCCATTGAGGGGGGATTCTCACTCTCCTCCCTTTGAGTCTGGGCTGGCCTTAGTGACTGCTTGACTGAGTGCAGTAGAAGGCACATCTTCCCAGGTTAGGTCATACAAAGCTTTGCGGCTTCCACTTGAGCCTCCTGGAAGGTTTGCTCTTGGAGCCCTTAGCTACCATGCAAGAAGTCCATCCACATGGAAAGATCCTGAGGAACCATGGTAGTCAGAGGGGCCCAGCTGAGCCCAGCCTTCCAGCTGTGCCTTCATAAGTTCCAGACTTGGGAATGAGGCCCTTTTGAACCTTCTAAGCTACCCATCCAGCAGCTGAATACCATCCAGTGACCTCCAGTGATGCCACATGGAACAGAAGGCTCAACCAGGTGATCCCTGCCCAAATTCCTGATCCACAAAGTCATAAGCAATAATAAAATGGTGGTGGTTTTAAGCCACTAAGTTTTGGTGCTTTGTTGCACGTCAATAGATAACTGAAACAAACACAGCTGGAGCTTGTGACTCAGGCCCAGAGGATGAACCAACCACCAATGAAGGCTTTTAGCAAGGGCTCAATCACTGGATTTTGGAAGACAAAGACACCTGAGTGGCACAGTTGAGACAAAGTGAAATGTGTTTCCATAGGCCATCTGTCCTAGACGGTGTTTCCAAATGAATCTGATTACTTCTCTTTGTGAACAATGACCATATGCAGTGGTGCCAATGCACTACTCAGCCATGTGAACACCGGTAACATCCACGAACTGTCCTCTAGTGTGACAGGGGGGCTGCTGCCGTGTTCGTGCTGTCAACTTGGTGATGTAACCTGCCTGCTCCACATTGTGAAAAGGTGGCAGTTTGGCATGAGGATGCGTGAATTCAAGTGACTAGATGCAAACTAAAAGAGAAACGACTATTTCTGAGAGCTGTGGGTTAATTTTTTTGGGCTGTTCTCGGAATGGAAAATGATTGTGAATTTTGGGGGAAAAATACCAGAGCAATCTGTTTTCTTGGCTGTGTGCTATCGAGCAATTTTAAAGCATTGAAGTGCTTTTCATATTTTCTAATCACTCAAGACCAGAGCTGATTATGGCTCTCGGCCTCTCTTGGATTCACACCACTGGAGTCCTCCACATCTTCCAGGGAGAGGTTTCACCTTGAAAGCAGGTGCCCGGATTCAGAAGGCACATCTTGCTACAGCAGGAACAAACAGTTTAATTGTAGCACAGCTCCACAAGGGCCGGGTGTTTTGGAAAATCACTGAAGGCCCAACTCCGAGATGACCCAGATTCACTTTCTCTTATCTCTCAGAAACAAAACATAACTTCCTCTCCAAAGAGAAAAAAAAAAAAAAAACAAGCCCTCCCAGAAACTGAATTTCTACAAACAGAAAAACAGAGAAACAGATTGTTGAGATCTGTGGGCAAGGACATGCACACACACAAACACACACGAACAGAGTTGCATATGAAATAATGTAGAAGGTGTTTCAAGAAATTGGTGACTGTGGTTTCCTCTGTGAAGAATTGGGGAACTGGAGAAAGTTTGGGGGTGGGGGTTGATGCAGAGGAAGAATTTTTTCACCCTAACCTTTTGAATATTTTGAATTTTTAAGAATCATGGGTTGTATTATTTTTCGAAATGATGAAGCAGAATAATTCCAAACCTGCATATAGTACTTATGATGTGCTAGGAAGTGTGTTAAATGCTTTACATATATTCACTCTTTTAATTCTTACAACAACCCTGTGATGCAGACATCATTATATATATCATCCTGATTTTACAGAAGAGGAAACTAAAGTACAGAGAGGTTAAGTGACTTGTCCAAAGTCACACGGCTAATAAATGCAGAACCCAGATCTGGACCCAGAGTCTGGTTCTGGAGTTTGTCCTCTTAATTACTACATAGCATTCATTGCTAAAAATAAAGATACTCAGTCGCTTGCTCATAATTGAGTTGGAGCAGATAAAATCATTCTTTTCTTCTCTTATATGGTTCCCCAGGGAAAAGGGGTGGAGAAAAAGATTGCTCAAAATAGCCAAGGTACAATTCACTGACTATCTTCAACCTTTGCTCAGCTGGATGCAGTGGCTCACACCTGTAATCCTAGCACTCTGGGAGGCCAAGGCAGGGGGATTGCTTGAGTTCAGGAGTTCGAGACCAGTCTGAGCAAGAGTGAGATCCCTTCTCTACTAAAAATAGAAAAAATTAGCCGTGTGTGGTGGTGTGCACTTGTAATCCCAGCTACTTGGGGTCCCATGTTTTTCTTTACATTGTATGAATCTCTTGATTGCCTGCACCCTTGAAATTATTTAGCAAGTCTTGATATTGGGTAAGATATCTGATTTATGTGACATGATTTGACAATCACATTCCCTGGATGTGTTCAGTGGTACATAACTGGTCCCCAGATTGTACTCTTTCTACGATCCCTATTAGCTTCTGTGAAACATCAGGCCTGATTGTAAGGTCCAGGGATGAAGGGAGAACAGACTTGGTTTGCTTGAATCCCTTACTAGTGGCAAAACTAATATTTAGTTGACACATCAGACACCTATCTAATTAAAAATTAATTTTTTTAGGATACTCATGCAATTGAAGAAACACGGTAAATCTGGCTTCATTGTGATGAAAACTGGAAGTACATGATACTGGATTCTCTGTGATGGTTCATCAGATTACCATGGGAGGTGAACAAACCAGGACTTTGGGTCTCCAGTGACTGATCCTAAGCAGTTATCGTAGAGAGAGCTCTTTGGATGCGTAGGCACTCACTTCCCACCCTCCAACTGCCAAAGAATCAGTACAACATCAGTGTCCTATAGTGAACATCATTCTCCAAACTACTCATGGCCCTCCTAAGTCATGGAGTTCTTTTTCCCTCTCTCTTTTTTAGGGTGCACAATTTATCTTCACACATGACTTTGTTTTGAAACTTAGAAATGATGATTAAAAGAGAACTATTTCTCTGGCTGGAAGGGAGGGAAACCTTTTTGTCCTCTCTGCGTCATAACACACTGTATTTATGCTGGAGGCGTTAAGAGACAGAATCAGCACACAAACCGTATCCTACTCCTGGTACAAAAACCAGTGATCATGAACTGAGCTGTTGCAGATAAAGCATGTCCAAGGGCCAGGGCTGCTTCTGGCAGATGCTAAACAAGAGAATGCTGTCAGGTGTGTGTGATGATTGCATACGTGTGTTTTATGCAGAGAAGCCGTTTGACACTTTCTTTCTCCCGAAACAAGCTCCCAGATCAAAGCCTGATGCTTACCTTCGGCGAGCGGGTCAAGGGTGTGTATCATGAGCTGGAAGATGCTATTCCTCATGAGACTGTTGTGAAGGGAAGCAGAACTTCCACCCCGCTGGAGACGTGGCTTAGCCTGAGCAGAGAAACCAAATACATGATTAGTCTCAGAAATGAAAGGCAAGTGCATTATAGACAAGGTCCTCACCTAGCCTGGTGGCCACTCATTTCTGTCACACGATCACACACTGTTAGAACCAAAGCTTTCAAAGTACATTTCAAACCCCCTGAGCGAATGGCTTTCTCACATCCTTTTCTACCAAATAAATGAATTGCTTCCATTTTTTTTAGAGCTTAGTAAATGCCAGGCAATATACTATATGCTTCACATGCCTTGGTTTATCTCATTCTCAAAATTAACCCTATAAAGTAGATATTGCTGTTATTCCCTTTAGAAAGATGAGAAAGCTTCATCTCGGAGAAGTGAAATGAGTTTTCAAAGTCACATAGACAACAAGCAGAGGCTGCAGGAATGGATCTCTGGTCTGCTTCCCTCAAAGGCTGTCTGAACTAGTGAGTGGTTTCTAATATTTTTGGATTGTGCATCCTATCAGTAAATGTTTAAGAGTGTATATATATATATATTTATATCCATGTCTGTGGCTCTGTTTATATCTATATCCACATCTACATAGACACACATACCAAAATAAGAGTATGTAAAAACATTTCCAAAAGTACAAGTTAAGAAGAATGATAAAGAAAGTAAATGCTAGAGGTGCTAATATTTCCTCCTTGCTTCCCAAGGGATCATCTCACCCTTCTCCTGGGGTATGTCATCTCTAGCCTGGGACCACAGCTCGAACTCAGAAAGTAGGATGGTCTATGCAGAGAGAGATTCAAAGAGATAGAACCTCTTATTATAAATCCGTGGAGAACTCTCCTAACTTCAAAGGGGGCTTCTTTTGCACAAACTCCTGCTAGTTGTGATCCTTTGGTCAAATGAATGAAACTGAGAGGTGAGAGAATAAGAATGAGCTTCCAGGGATAAGGTTACCAACAAACTTTCTTTTATCTTCGAGAGCAAGCAATCTAAAAAAAACCTCCAAGCCCTCTGTATTTTGACAGATTTTTATCCCGAACAGGAACTGCTTTCTCCCCCTGGATGATTTTGGGCTGATTATCACAGAGGAAGATGCTCAGAGGCAGTGCAGCTTTACAGACAGTCAGATTTAACAGGGAGGAAGGTCTTGTAATGTAAGGGAATTAATTTCTTTCTGAACTTCTGGAGCAAAAGATTGACATGAAATTTTTCTGGGGTCAGGTAAAAATAAAACACTATTTTTCATTACGTCTTCCATCCCTTTACATACAGGGTTTTCCAAAACATTCCATCATACTCCAGACCCACAAGGGGGCTTCCCCAAGAATGTCCCTTAAGAGATTCCAGGATCAAATACATTTGGAAAGTGCTACATCCTAGGCCAACTCACCTTTAGAGTTTCAAGATACACATTAGACTACTAAATGGAACACTATGGAAATCTGGCTAACTTGATTAACTTGGGCGGTGTTTCCAAACTATTGCCTGTAGGTCCCTTATTTTGTAAAATACTTGTTAGCAATCGTGGTCCACACATTTGGAGATAAACATGAAACCTGCAGTAAGCTTGAAGTATAGGTAAAATCTCACTATGAGATACATGAAGAAATCTGACTTTCTTAGTGTGATTGTATTATAACCGATATTATATTGGAAATCATATTCCCAATTCAACAGGGTTGGAGAAGAATCAGAGGGGATTACTGATGTTTCAGTGGTGAACCAGAATATAGCTTCTCAATGGAAAAGACTGGGTCTGTACTCCTGGCCTGCTCCTGGACCAGGCATATACTACAGGCTCTCAATGAATGTTAGAAATCTTTGCTCTGAGCATTACAGGAGGAAGGACTAGGTCATATGTATCTTCATTGCTAGCCCTTTTAGCCTTAAAAGTGTAACATTTTTTAATGCATTGTGTTATTTAGTTATAGAGTATTCAGATGATTAAGGTTCAAAATATTTTAGGAGCAAGGTTAGGAGACCTGAATAGCACAGAAATGCAATCACTGTTTGATGGCTGAACACAAAACTGTGAAGGTCATTTCCTTTGCAAGCTGCACAATATAAAATGTGATGTGTTAATTGAATAGGAACTGGAAAATGTGTTTATTGATAATAATTTGTCATACACTGTTACTATGGTCCTTATTCTGGGAAAATGGAAGAACTCTGCTGTAGAGATCTTTATTAGAAGAGGATTATATCTACAGAAGAACTTAAAGCATTCTTTCAGGCATTATATATATGTATTGAATATATAGGTCTCATGCAGCATTTCTTTTGATGGGACCAAAAGAAATTTCCAATCAAAAAGTATGTGCATGCAGATACACAAAGAAAACAGGCATCAAGCATTAAGATCCAACAGTATCTCCAAATATTAGCTCAACATCCCTTGGAACACAATTTGGAAATATCTCACTTTTTCAACTCCTATAAATGTCATGTCAAATGGAAGAGAAAATTCAAACTTCTGAAATACCATTTTAGAAACTACTAATTATAGGACAGCATATACATACACACCAGGGGGTTAGACTATGTAAGAATTCCAAGGGAGAGGATGATTTGTTGAGCACACAAGCCCTTCATTCCCCAACCCCCCACTCCTTCCCTGCCTCCTCCACAGGCACCAAGCAGGTAGAGACAGGGCCACTGCTTCCTACCGGGAAAGCTGGTTCATCCTTGTCCCTGGTTGCAGATGACTGCATGAGAGGAAAAGGCAAAAACAAAAGACAAAAAAATAAGTAAACAAGGAATCACATATAGAATTTACATTTAATAACAAGCATCAGCACAGAGAAAGATTTGGTTCATTCTGCGTCTGGGATGAGTTAAGCCAAAACAGGGGCCAAGGGTGTATATTTCTAGCCAATATATAATGGTTTATTTAGGCACGTGATTCACTCTCCTAAAGGGTCAAAGCTGAATGGCCAACCCAAATGCCCAGCTATACAGAGTAATTACATCAACTGTGGCCCAGCCATGCTGTGGAATACCACATGATCATCAAATTGAATGAGGCAAGTTCACATGCACTGACACAGAAAATATCTAAAATACATTGGTAAGTGAAAAAAATTTAAAAACCTTATTTATCATTGTTTTGTTGCATACAATAAAATAATAATACTTTAGTGCTTTAAATAAAACAAATTCTGCAGGAATTATACCAAATTGTTATTAGTGGTCACCATTGGGGGTTAGGATTGCAAGGAAATGTCATTTCCTGTATGTTTTGGAGGGAGTCTGCATTCATCGCCACTTGTGTGGTCAATAAAATAAAGCCTGAAGAAGTTAGCTCACTGAATTGAAGACTAGGATCATCACACGTGGCATTCAGATAATCCACCTTTTCTTCTGTTCCTGCCATCTTACATTTTCTATTCTAAAAATGGAAATCTCTGCAATCTGGGGAATGTTGCTTAGAACACAAGGGCACATGAGGGCTCGGTCATCTGCTGGGAGAGAACATGACGCACACGAGGGGACAGTGGAATTCTACCAATGTGGCCCAACTGGACGGCTTTGCTTCCTCAGCTCAGCATGGGCTCTCCTTCTTCCACCGAATTGGGGCACCGTCCTGTGATCTTCTCAGTGGTGTACAGGGGCTTTGTGAATTTCCTCACACTTGGACACTGCCTAGGTCACTCCACCTCAACTACAGGTGCAGTTGGCAAGAACAAACTGGAACCTTTCCTGTCTTGCCTTGCGGTCCTCCCCATGAGGGTCTGAGCAGATGTTTGTCTTCAGGAATGATCACGCGCTTGGAGAAGAACTGTTTTAAAACCTTCACGTGCTCTAGGCTTTCTTTTTTAGGTCCCACCACATATCTCATATAAAGATGTTAAGATGCCCCCACATCCCACATAAAATATACATTATCGTGTTGAAAAAAATGGAAAGAATTCTTACAATTTTGAATTTCAAATTATTGGCTATGTGCAATTCGTTTAATTTATGCTTGGCATGCTCAAAACCTTGGAAAGTGAAAAAATTGAATTCATAATTTGTTTTCCTGTAGAATTTTTAAGAAGACAAAATTTAATACTCAGTGAGGCCAATATTAAATATTTTGTAGACATTCAATTAAACATTTAATAATCTTGATTTTTGTAGATACCTTTTTGGATTTTGGACTCAAAACCAATGTATTTTTTTTTCCTTCTAGTTCCAAGCATTTTTATAGGCTCTTGAAGAACTTGTGAGTCTCAGACACAGACAGAAGGGTTCTGGGTTGGTGGTAATTTCTGAGCACAGTCTGTGGTCATCACTAAATTTGCCATAACCCTCTGATTTGGGATTCTCCCTCAGTGACTTCTCTAAAAACACTAATGGGAAAATATCCCTGATGCCCTAATTCCCAAGAACATGCCTGCAGAACTGGTGAGGACTGGAAATTGTCCTTTGATTTCCCTCTTTGCTCTGAAAGGCACTGTATGATCCTGCGTCTCTCTGGCGGGTCCTTTCATTTTCTCTCCTTCCACATCAGACAGCTCAACAAATGGCCTCACATTCTACAGAGCAATCCCCCAGGGAAATTTTCTAGTGCAGCGAGCTCAGCCTTTCGACATACACCGAGATTAACTGTCAGAGCACGCCTTTTCAGTTAGCAAATTTACACCTGGTGGCTGAACGGGAGACAAATAATTATGAGCCAGGACTGATACCACAGCGATACCACAGCACATGAAGGGGCAGCAGAGAACTGATGCAAGGAAAGGGTAGGCTTCAGAAGAGCAGGGAGATCACCAGCTGAGAGTCTGAATTTTTAAAATATATTTAAAGAAACTATTTAAAGAAGAAAAAAAATATCTGAACCCGTCTTTTGGTCTGAAAGGAAGGAAAAAACCCTGCTCTATTGACTTCTTTTTTTTTCCTTTCACAAGCAAGGAGGATTGCAAAACATAAAAAGTGTAAGAAAAATGCCTTGTACATAGATTCTACAAAGAAAAAACCAAGTGCAGAGAAAAGTCTGAAATCCTTTATAAAATTTCCTACTGTTTAAAATCTGCAATGTTGATACATTAGTTTTCTTTCAAGTGCGGTTTGCAGACATGAATATACATTAGGTTATAACATGTAAATTTAGGTATATGCACAAATGGCAGCTGAGGCCATTAAAACACCCCTCTACTTTCCTTTTACGTAGCCCTGTTGCAAAAGAGATGAGAATAGTACTCCATGGTATACATATACCACAGTTTATTAATCCACTCATGTATTGATGGACACTTGGGTTGTTTCCACATCTTTGCAATTGTGAATTGTGCTGCTAAGAACATTCGAGTGCAGGTGTCTTTTTCATAGAGTGACTTTTGTTCTTTTGGGTAGATGCCCAGTAACGGGATTGCTGGGTCAAATGGTAGTTCTACTTGTATCTCATTGAGGTATCTCCATATTGCTTTCCACAGAGGTTGCACTAATTTGCAGTCCCACCA
>CAUYSK010014851.1:0-26891 GCA_963575035.1 Avahi laniger | reverse complement strand
CCGGCTAATTTTTTCTATATATTTTTAGTTGTCCAATTAATTTCTTTCTATTTTTATAGAGATGGGGTCTCGCTCTTGCTCAGGCTGGTTTCGAACTCCTGAGCTCAAACAATCCACCCGCCTCAGCCTCCCAGAGAGCTAGGATTACAGGCGTGAGCCACTGCATCCGGCCACTGCCTGACTCTTTATGTCTGGGTCTTTCTTCATGTACCTCTAAGTGAACATCCTGTGTACTTCAGAGCCCATCTCTGTGTGTACTTTGGAGCACATCTCTCTCTGCACCCAGTGCACATCTCTGCTTGTGCCTACCAGTGACGCTCCTGCCAGCCCAATCCCACTTGTTTTCCCCCAGGGCATGCCTCCTCCTTAATTCCTGGTAATGAGCTCCCTCCTTCTCTTTCCTCTTGATTTTGTTTTTCTGAAAACCTGGGTGGGGCACCCCTAGGCTTGGGGAAACATGGGTGTGGTAGCGCTGGGTGGGGTGGGAAGGGGAGAAGAGGGACTTCTCCACCCAGTACAGAGACCCTCTAGGCCAGGGACAGCCCTGATCCCCCAGGAAGGGTCTCTGAAGGTACTGGCCTAGGCAGGGCCCTGGACCTCCTCACTGGGAGGAGGAGGCCTGGCCTGGGTGGGGCCCCTGAACTGTGGGCCCAGGAAATGCACGTAGTGCAAAGAGAGGAGACGCTTAGATGCTGGGGCCCTCAGGGAGACGGAAAAGGGTCTTGCCAAGCAGAATGCCTCTGAGTCCTAAGGGGGCAGAGAAGTGGCTGTGTCTGCCCAGCAGCCGGGGGTGCGCTCTTCAGGGGCTCAGCATGTCCACGCCTGGGGCTTTGGCTGTTGGCACCAGGTTTATTTGAGGTAAGGGAGACGGGGGCTCTGCCTGGTCTGGGCACTAGGTGGTGGAGGGTGACAAAGGAGATCGCTTCTTCTTCATGTAAAGGAGAAACTGAGGCCCAAAGTATCACCTGGGGTCACAGAGCAGGGCAGCAGAGCCCAGACCAGAACTCAGTCTTCTCAACCCCTTCCCCAGAGAGCACCGTGCGACATCTCAGGGAGCAGGGCTCTGGATCCAGGTCACCTGGGTTCCAAACTAGCCCTTTCCTGCCCTGGGACCTTGGGCAGGCCGGAGTCTCCATTTCAGACCCAATCTCTGTGGGCTGCATCACCTGGGCCCGCCTGGCAGTCCCGCCTAGATCCCTCCCACTGCAGTGGGGTCAGGGGAGAGGGAGGCCAGAGTCCCTTTCCCACCCTGGGTTTTTCTCCAGAAAACTCAGGCTCCTGAGAAAGGGGGAGCTGGGCAGCCCGCCCCCTGTGGGGCTCAGGGGTCTGGTAGGGGCTGAGAGTGTGGCGCATTACAGGTCTGGAGGGAAGTGTGTACAAGGTCCCGGGAGGAACTCAATCCCAGGAAGGCTGAGGGAACAAGCAAAATTCCAATCGGTGTTTACTACTCTTGCTCCACAGCCGCTATCAGGAAGTCCTTCCTAAGGTCTTAACGGTGTTAACCCTCCCTGTCTCCAGAGATCTCTGATGATAAAGCCTTAAACCAGATCCAATGGCCTTGGCTGCGGGGAAGCCTGAGGGGAAGCCTGAGGGGAAGCCATACTGGGACGCCCCCTTTGCTCTCCAGTCTCTGCCTTTTTGGAAGTTCCTGTGAAGAGCAATGGGCCCCTGTCATGCTTCCTCCCTGCGCTCAGATCTAAGGAGGCCTGGCTGGGAGAGGCTGGAGGAGGGGACTCTGGGAACCCCGATAATCATCTGGACATGGTCCACCGCTCGTCTCCCTGGAGACTCCCGCATAGCCCAGGAAGCACCTGGAATGTCTGGTTACCACCCTCATCCTTCACCTCTCTGGTCAGGGTCACTGACAGGGCTGGGCTGAAAACCAGGGGAGGGAGGGAAGGAGGTGGCCTGGCCTGAAGGGGGAGGCCCCAGTCTGAGGGAGCTCTCTCCTGATGGAGGTAACCTTTAGCTGGGGGATCCCCACTTCCATGCCAGGGGTGGGGAAGGGAGAGTGATCCCTGGCCTATGAACAAAGTCTTCCCTTTATCAGGGTGAGGGTTTATAGCTTGAGTCACCTTTGGCCCTTGGAGGTGCATGTGTGCCCACAGCCACATGAAGGTGTGTCTGCTGGGACTGAGGAAGGACTGGGGGTGTGCGCACGCTCACGCAAACACATTTCCACCCCCACTTGCTCACCTACACACGCACGCACACTCACTCCCGTCTGCATTCATACACGCGCACTGATGCCCCGCACCCGCTCTCCCTCTTCCACACACTCAGATGCTCAGACATACTCAGGCACGGTCACGCGCTCACGCACTGCTGCACTCGCAGGCTGCGCGCACACCTATGCTTCACACCCTTACATCCACACAGACTCTTACCGTCATCACGCTTAAGACGCACTCACTCTCAAACACACACTTACCCACACTCCTGCTTGCGGAGGCTGAAGCCACGTTTGTGCCCTGGGTCTGACAGGCTGGAAGTGTGTGTGCAGTTCAATGTAGGAATGGGGGTAACGGCCAGGCCTTATGATGCCCCAAATGAATCACGGGTGTCAGGACATGGGGTTGGGAAGTCTTTAGGGTTTTTTTGGGTTTTGTTTTTTGTTTAAAGAGGCAAGGTCTCACTTTGTCACTCAGGCTGGAGTGCAGTACCCTGATCACAGATCACTGTAATCTTGAACTCCCGGGCTCAAGCAATCCTCTTGCCTCAGCCTCCTGAGTAGCTGGGACTACAGGGGCACGCCACTATGCCTAATTTTTTAAAAAATTTCTTGTAGGCCAGGGGCAGTGGCTCACAGCTGTAATCTAGCACTCTGGGAGGCCAAGGCAGGAGGATTGTTTGAGCTCAGGAGTTCCAAGACCAGCCTGAGCAAGAGTGAGATCCTGTCTCTACTAAAAATACAGAAATTATCCCGGCATGGTGGCGCATGCCTGTAGTTCCAGCTACTTGGGAGGCTGAGGTAGGAGGATCGCTTGAGCCCAGGAGTTTGAGGTGCAGTGAGCTATGTTGACACCACTGCACTCTACCCAGGCTACAGAGAGAGACTCTGTCTAAAACAAAAAAAAATTTTTTTTTAGATATGGGGTTTAGCTATATTGCCCAGGCTGGTCTCTTGAACTCCTGGCCTCAGCGTCCCAAAGTGCTGAGATTACAGGTGTGAGCCACCATACCACATACTTCAGGCTTTGAAGTCATAACCGGGATTTCCAAAGCCAGGGCTCAGGAAGCAGGAGGTTTGAAGACCGTGACTGAGAGTCTTAGTGCCTGGGCAGGGCACAGAGTAGCGTCAACACACACTTGCTGAATAAGTAAACAGCAGGAGAGACTGAAACTACTGATTTCCAACTCGTAGAGCAGCCTGTCTCACAGAAGTTTAGAAACAGACGACAGGAGAGTTAGGGCCATCTTACCTTTTTATTTTTAAAATTTATTTATTTAAGCTAGTCAGACCAGGCGTGGTGGCTCACACATGTAATCCTAGCACTCTGGGAGGCCAGAGCAGGAGGATCGCTCTAGGTCAGGAGTTTGAGACCAGCCCGAGCAAGAGCGAGATCCTGTCTCTACTAAAAATAGAAAGAAATTAGCCGGACAACTAAAAACATATATAGAAAAAATTAGCTGGGCATGGTGGCACATGCCTGTAGTCCCAGCTACTCAGGAGGTTGAGGCAGAAGGATCGCTTGAGCCCAGGAGTTTGAGGTTGCTGTGAGCTAGGCTGACGCCATGGCACTCTAGCCTGGGCAACAACAGAGTGAGACTCTGTCTCAAAAAAGAAAAAAAAAAAAAAAAAGAAAAAGAAAAGAAAGAAAAATAAAAAACATATTTAGACTAGTCAAGTGAAGCAGTGGGAGTGGAGAAGGAACAAAGGAATCTGTAACTGGTTGTGATTAATTATTTGTAAACACTGTGCGCTCAGACCAGCCCCATCTTACCTTCTGAAGTCAACCGGTCCACATCATTACTGCTGTTCCACAGAGCAGGAGGTTGAGTCTCTCATACAGGCGACTTGCATGAAGCTACTGCATAAGGCAGTGGCCAGTCCAGGCCTGGGCCCCCAGTCTCAGGGCACATCTTCTAAGCCCAGAAACATCTGACTGCAGAGAGAAACCTCCGTAGGCCCAGCTGCCTGGGAATGAACAGAAAGTGACTGTGCTCTGGGCCGTCCCAGAGATTGGGCTCCACCTAGAAGAGAGGAGAGCCTATAGGGGTCCCTTGAGGTATGCAGGATCAAGGAGACCAGCAGACACTCTGCAGAAGGGCTCCTGAAAGGATCTTATGTGTAAAATAATACTTTCTGGACTTTCTGCCAAAGAACTTGTGTTTAATTCATTTGTTTGTTGATTATTTCATCAAACATTTAGTGAACAACTTGTGTTTATTTATTTATTTTTTGAGACAGGGTCTTGCTAGCTTGCTCAGGCTGATCTCGAACTCTGTGGGCCCAAGCGATTCTCCCATCTCAGCCTCCTGAGTAGCTGGATGACAGATGCATGCCGCCACACCTGGCCCATGAGCACCTTTTTAAAACCAGGCTGTGGTAGGTTCCAGGAATACTATGATGAACAAGATATATGTTATACGAGAATATTAGATAGAAAGCATCTGAATGCAAATAAGAGGAAATCAGCGTGGCTTGGGCTCACACAAATGAAAAATTTAGATGAAAACTTCTTCTCTCTTCCTCCCATGCTGTCAGCCTCATCCTAAGGCTAGATCGTCCGTGGTTTGAAGACAGCTGGTGGTAGCTCTCAGGCTACATGTTTCTTTGCTAACATCCAGCTGGGAAGGGGGAACCCCCAAAGGTGCACTCTGATTGGATCAGCTTGGTCACATGGCCCTCCCTGAGTCAGCAGGATGGCCAGAGCTGACTGGATTAGCGGAAGTCACGCGCCCCACCTCTGGCCCCAAGAGAGATGTTAACTCCTTCTGAACAAAATGAATTCCTAAATGGAAACTGAGGACTGTTGGGAAAGGGGAAGCCAAAGCCGACCACATGGCTCCTGCCTTCATGAAACTCACAGTCTAATTAGTGGCGAATGCTGCAAATATAATCAATTAGAGGCAACTGGGACAGCATTCAATCAAGTACGGGGCCCTTCTAAGGCCCCAGTCACCTTCCCATGAAGCTGGCCCTGCTCCTCTATACTGAGACCTGAAGGATGCGAAAGAATTAGCCTGCAAGGTGCTCCAGGTAGAGGCAACAGCTTGTGCAGAAACCTGGAGGCAGGAGATCGGGATGCCTGGAAGAGCTGGATGGAATCATGGTTCAGATGAGAGAGGATGGGGGGCAGAGTGTGAGCAAAGGGACAAAGATGTGGCAGGAGCAGAGTGCCTGAAGGCCACCCAGGAAGCCAGAAGACAGCAGCAATGCGAGGGAACTTGCCTGTGAGGACCTGGAAGGCCGAGTGTAAAATACAAGATTCAAGTGAGAGGGTTAGGAAAATGTGTCCCAAACGGTACTTAACAAAGCTTGATCAACTGAGAGCTGCTGGGGGCAGGATGGGGGGAGGTGGGAGGCCTGCCAAGAGACAGTAAGAATTCTGTCCCGAGTTTATCTAACTGTCAGATTCACAGGGGGAAAGGTTGAGGCCCGACATTTCTGACACAACCTTGGCCTGAACCCTTGGATCCCTGAAACATTCTGTGGTAACACAGATGTGCAACTTGTTCATTTTTCTCTAAATTTCATTTAAAAAAAGAAGAAAAGACTGCATGTTATATGAAATGCTTATGGACACAGGCAAATCTATAGCGACAGAAAGTAGATTAGTGGGCCGGGCGTGGTGGCTTATGCCTGTAATCCTAGCACTCTGGGAGGCTGAGGCGGGAGGACCATTTGAGTTTAGCAGTTCGAGACCAGCCTGAGCAAGAGCGAGACCCCGTCTCTACTAAAAAATAGAAAGAAATTATCTGGACAACTAAAAATATATAGAAAAAATTAGCCGGCCATGGTGGTGCATGCCCGTTGTGCCAGCTACTCGGGAGGCTGAGGCAGAAGGATCACTTGAGCCCAGGAGTTTGAGATTGTTGTGAGCTAGGCTGATGCCACGGCACTCTAGCCCAGGTAACAGAGTGAGACTCTGTCTCAAAAAAATAAAAATAAAAATAAATAAATAAATAAATAAATAAAAGTAGATTTGTGGTTGCCGGGGGCTGGAGGGATGGGATGAATGAAGAGTGACTGCTAATGAGTATGGGTTTCTTTCTGTTTGTTTTTTTTTTTTTTTTCCAGAGACAGGGTCTCGCTATGTCGCCTAGGCTGGAGTGTGGTAGCTATTCACAGGTGCAATCACAGTAGCACACTGCAGCCTTAAATTCCTGGGCTCAAGCAATCCTCCTATCTCAGCCTCCCAAGCAGCTAGGACTACAGGTTGTGCATCACCATGCCCAGCTAATTTAAAAGACTTTTTTTTTTGTAGAGACAGGGGTCTTGCTGTATTGCTCAGGCTGGTCTCAAACTCCTGACCCCAAGCAATCCTCCCACCTTGGACTCCCAAAGTGCTGGGATTATAGGTGTGAACCACAGCACTCAGCAAGACATGAGTTTCTTTTTGGGATGATGAAATGTTCTGGAATTAGACAGTGGTGAAGGCTGTATAACTTCATGAATACACCCATTGAAATGTATATTTTAGAAGGTTAAATATTATGGCATGTGAACTATATCTCAACAAGAAGGAAGGCAGGAAGGAAGGAAGACAGAAAAAAGGGAGAGAAATGCCTCCTTTATAGCAGATCTTCACTAGTAACAAACTGCATGCAAGGTTTGGGGAGATGTAGGGAGTTTACCTTGTACAAACCCAACACATTCAAGTTGAATATTAGACATCCCTGTTATTAGAAATCATTTTGGCTCCTGCGCCAGTGGCTGGCACCTTCACCCCACTCAGCACCCTGGCTTTCAGCCCATTGCTGGTTTTCTTCCCCCTCCCTCTCCCCCTCCTTATTTTCTTCTTCCCGATTGCTCACTGCAGAGGTTTTCGTAAAGCGTTTAGCTGAGCAAAAGCATCACTGGCACAGAACTCGAGGTTTCTTTTCTTAATTATTTCAAAATATTAATGGGGTCCAAATATTTTAGGTTACATGGATCATTTTTGTAATGCTTGAGTCCTGGGCTGTAGGTGTGCCCATCACCCAAATAGTGTTCATAGTACCCCTTAGTTTGGTTTATTCCTCCCCTCCTCTGTCCCCCCAGGTTTCCTTTAATGGGACCCACTCTCTTCCGGATTTAAGAAGCAGTTTCCCCCACTCTGTTACATTCTCTCCCGAAGGCGGCTGCCATTTACTGCCATTGTCTGCCCAGACTGAGTTCCGTGGAGACAGGAAAATGGGTCTGGTTGTAAAAGTCAGTCCCTGGTACATTGCAAGGGGCTCAGTAAATATTTCTGGGATGAATGGATGTGATTGTTTAGACCCCGCTTGAAGCCCACCTTCCTCTCTCTCTCTCCCAGGAGATAGTTATGAGAAAGCATTAGAAGGCCCAGAAACTTCTAATGGGGTCAGCTGTGGAAGAATCCCTGGCTAGAATGGTTCCCTCCAAGGAGAGGGAAGCTAGAGGTTCTCGGCGGACCCCAGGTTGGGGTGGATGTGGACCGGAGGAGGCAGTGATGACATTAAGATTCCATGCCTGGGTCCCTCGATGGGCCTGGGCACAGCCGGGCTGCTGCGGCTGTTCCTGGAGATCTTATCGGACTACGGCTGATACATGGTACTGAGTCATGCGACCTGCGGCCTAGGAAAGAGTTCTGATGTTGAAACAGGCCCAGGGGAGGGGCAGCGTTGTATCTCTGACTTGCCACCTGCATAGACATCATCACCACTCACATCTCCTGTCATCCCTGGGTCACCTTGATGGTCATCACTCATCTCTCACCCTGTCACTCATTTGTCACCTTCACTGTCATCCCTGCATCACAACCACTTTCTCATCCAGGCTGTCACTTGACCCAGTCCCCAGTACTGTGTTACCTTCTCCAGCACTGCCACCATCCCTGCTCCCACCCCAGGCCCAAGGCTGCTGTCATCTGAACCAACCTTGTCTTCACCAACCTCCTCCACCCCAGCCCTGTCACTTGCTAGTCCCATTCTCATCTCTCCTGTCACCTTGACTGTCCCCATCTGCCCCTGTCACCTCATCATCTTTGCTGCCACACCCCATCCTTGTCATACATACCCCGACATAGTCTTCCATTGTTACTGCCTGTCCGAGTCTCTGGACCGTCAACGCTTCCCTTCCCCTCTGTTGGTTCACCATCACTGCCCATCTCTGCCTCCTCCCTGTCACCATCATCAACACCCTCCTTCTCTCCAGCCCCTCGCCTAGGTCCCTAAATGGGCTTTCCCCTCAGTGCCTTCCTCCTCAGCACATGCTCAACCTGTACCCACCTTTGAGACTTTGCCCCTGCCTCTCCAGCCTCCGGCCTCCCCTGGACTTCCCCAGTTGGACTTGCCATGCTCCTTACCTTTGCTCTCTGCCCTGCCCAGGGGTGCTTCATTTTGGCCCCTCAGTTGGCTGGGCCCTGAGGCCAGCACTTATTCCCGGATATTGAAAGAATACTGGGCAGAGGTCTTGCCAGGAAGCCCTGAATCTTCTCTGCCTACACCCATGCCTCTGCCCAGCCTGGCCCTAAGATCCTCATTCATTAAGTTGACTATTATTTCCCTTTTTAGAATTTCCCAATGTCCCCACAGACTATTACTCAACCCGGTGACAGCCCCCTAGTACCTTGACTAACCATTATTCGTGTAATCATGTGTTTAAGGCCATCTTGTCCAGCAGACAGGGCACTCTGGGAGGTCAGTAACTGTGTCTGTCTCGGTCACTGCCTGGTCCCCAGAACCTAGCACAGTGCCTAGCTTCTGGCAGGGCCTCAATAAACGTCTGCTGAATGAAGAAATACCATCTATTGGGTCCTTAGATGCGCTGGGCACTGTGCTGAGCACTTTACACATATTAACTTGCTCCTTCCCTGTCCTATTTTTGGTGTCTTTTTCTATTTTATTTGCTTTTGAGCATTTCAAGGGCTTTTGACTCAAACACTTCTGACAAAGTTCAAGCAGAGAGAAGTACATTTCCAGTTACTCATCAGAAAGTGAGGACACAGAGAAAGCCAGTTACTCACAGAACAAGGAAAGCACTTTCTTGTAAATCTTGAGAATCTCAGAGAGTAATGTCACCTCTTGATTTCATCTTTCTGTTCTCCCAGGAATGCTGCAGAAGCTGGTGGCTAGGAAGATGAGGTGAGGGGTGCCTGAAGAAGACCCCTTCTTCTCATGTCTGGACAGTAAAGACTAGATCCTCACCTCATACATAAAACTGATGAGTTCGAGAGGTAAATACATAAAGGATTAAAATAAACTTGGATATTTCCGTAATGGGTTTTTTTTTTCTTTTTTTTTGAGACAGAGTCTCACTCTGTCACCTGGGCTAGTAAACCTGGATATTTCTCATATTGTTTGTCACAGTTGTTTCATTTCCTAGAATTCATCCTTGGGAAAATAACTGGAGACATAGACATAGCCTTTGCCCAAAGATCTTCATTGCAATGTTACTTATAATAATGAAACATTGAATTATAAGTGTATATTTATGAATGAAAAAGTGAAATATAAAATTAAAATATTGGAAACAAACTAACTATCCAGGGATAGAAGATAGATAAAGAATGGTTTGCCTCTCTTAGTTTTTAAAATCTATTAAAATCATGGTTCTGAAGAGTTGATAATTATTCTATAATCATGGCATTAGGTGAAAAGGGCATTATACAAACAGGCTTGTATAGAATTATTTTCCATTATGTCAACAGAGTACTTAGAAGGATTAATGGATGAAAAAGAGTGAAAGCATTAATAGGCATTATGTTATTTCTGAATTGTGAGCAATTTATTTTTACTTCTTGTAGTTTTCACATTTTCTTTGATGGGCATTACTACATTTACAATAAAAGCTATGCATTTATAAAAAGAGGCAAAAGTAATGTTTTATATGAAAGTGTCGATGTTTTACAATCCTATATTACTTTTTAATTTACTAGGTTGTAAATTCTGTGAGGCCAGGATTCTTGTTTATTTCTCAGCACCAGATCTCGTAGATGTTGAATGAAAGGGTGTTTGGCAAAGTACAATGGAGTTAATTAAATAGGCTTTTTTTGATGCATCTCTTTCTTCTTTTTACTTTAATTCTCCAGAGTAACCCTCCCTACACAGAAAGCAAGTTTTGGGGGCTGCCTTGATCTACAAAAGCAAAAAAATCCCACACAAGCGATGGCCCTTTTTTTTTTTTTTGAGACAGAGTCTCACTCTGTTGCTCAGGCTAGAGTGCCATGGCATCAGCCTAGCTCACAGCAATCTCAAACTCCTGGGCTTAAGCAATCCTTTCTGCCTCAGCCTCTGGAATAGCTGGGACTACAGACTACAGTCATGTGCCACCATGCCCGGTTAATTTTTTCTACATATATTTTTAGTTGTCCGGCTAATTTCTTTCTATTTTTTTTTAGTAGAGATGGGGTCTTGCTCTTGCTCAGGCTGGTCTCAAACTCCTGAGCTCAAATGATCCTCCTGCCTCGGCCTCCCAGAGTGCTAGGATTACAGGCGTGAGCCACCACACCCGGGCACCCCCGCCCCTTTTTTTTAAACGGGGTCTCACTCTGTTCTCTGGGCAGAGTGAGAGTGCAGAGTGGGCAGAGGGCAGCAGTAACATCCTAGCTCACAGCAACCTCAAACTTCTGGGCTCAAGCAATCCCCCTGCCTCAGCCTCCCTAGTAGCTGGGACTACAGACGTGTGCCACCACACTTGGCCATTTTTTCCATTTTTTGTAGAGATGGGGGTCTTGCTATGTTGCTTATGCTGGTCTCCAACTCCTGGCCTAAAATAATCCTCCCACCTCAGCCTCCCAAAGTGCCAGGATTACAGGTGTGAGCCACCTTCATTTAAGAAGTGCTGTGAATTTGAGAAAATCTTATTAGAAATATGAACATAAGGCCGGGCGTGGTGGCTCATGCCTGTAATCCTAGCACCCTGGGAGGCCGAGGCGGGTGGATCGCTCGAGGTCAGGAGTTTGTGACCAGCCTGAGCAAGAGCGAGACCCCATCTCTACTAAAAATAGAAAGAAATTGGCCAAACAACTAAAAATAGAAAAAATTAGCCGGGCATGGTGGCACATGCCTGTAGTCCTAGCTACTTGGGAGGCTGCGGCAGAAGGATCGCTTGAGCCCAGGAGTTTGAAGTTGCTGTGAGTTAGGCTGACGCCACGGCACTCTAGCCTAGGCAAAAGAGACCCTGTTTCAAAAAAAAAAGAAAAAAAGAAATATGAACATAAGCCCCGATTGTGCGCTAAGCCTGCTCCTCCTCCTTTGTTCCTGTCTCAGAGAGGGGCACTACCCCACCAGAAACCTGGGAGCTACCCTACACTCTGGCTTCCGTGCTCCTGTACCCCACAAGTCAGCTGCTCACCTCGGCCTCCAGCCCAGCCCCTTTTTCCATCCCCGATAGGACTCCCTTTGTTCCAGTCACCACCGTCTCTTGCCTTTATGACTCCAGCGTCTCCTAACCAGTTTCTCTGCTCCACGCTGGCTCTTCCCACGCCAAATCCCTGCCTTCTGAGCTACAGTCATGCTTTAGAGCTTTCTAATACACTAATCCGCCCCTGCCACTCCCCTGTTTACAGACCTCCAGTGGCTTCCCGTCACTCTCAGGAGCAAGCACAGGGTAGTTCATGATCCAGCCCAGGCTGAGCTCTCCAGTGTCACGGCTCCCAGCCTGCTCTGGCCACACATCTCTCGGGCTCCCTTTGCTCCCTCTTCTCGAGGGAACTATCCTTTCTCTTCCCAGCCCCTTTGTCTGTCTGACTCCTCCTCACCTCTGCTGTTAAAGTGGATGTCCCTTGCTCCAGGAAGGCTTCCCTGATGTTCCCCAGCCCTGCGCTTGGTTCAGTGCTCTTCTCTCAATTCCCACAGGCCCCTGTGCTTATTACCTCTAGTATCTGCATTGTGACTTCTTGTTTACTCACCAGCTTCTCCACGTGCCTTGTAAGTCCCCCAGGGCTGGGACTGTGACTTGCTTTCCATTGCACATCCAGCAGCTAGCACTGGGGAGGGCTTCCATGGCATTTGGATAAATGAGTAATGAATAAATCAAGTACCCTTGTAGAAACTGATTAATACTACTTAAGATGCTCAGAAGTAGACATTCAGAAAAAGATGCCCTAAAAGGACTCATAAATTCTCCAAAGGAGTGGAAATTGTCTTCTGTCTTCTGATCTAAGCAATAGTGTAGATTTGATAGGCAGGAATTTGGGGGTGAATATGTAGATAGGAACAGTGGTATGCCAAGGGGAGGGGCAGTGGGAGCGATCCACCTCACCTAGGTATTTTATCACTGACATTGTTTAGAATTGTTTATTGCCAATGGAGACAATAAGAAGCAGACCGACTCTGGGGGGTTTTGTTTGTTTGTTTGATTTTTGAGACAGGGTCTTGCTTTGTTCCCTGGGCTAGAGTGCAGTGGCATCATCATAGCTCACAGCAACCTCGAACTCCTGGGCTCAAGCGATCCTCCCGCCTTAGCTCCTGAGTATCTGGGACTACAGGTGCGTGCCACCACGCCTAGCTAATTTTTAAAAAGTTTTCTTTGCAGAGATGGGGGTCTTGCTATATTGCTCAGGCTAGTCTTGAACTCCTGGCCTCAAGTGATCCTCCCACCTTGGCCTCCCAAAATGCTAGGTTTACAGGTGTGAGTCACTGCACCAAGCCCAGATTCATTATTTTTAAGTTCACTTTCAGTGATGCACCCCCTATTGCCTGCCCCTGGGGAGGACTGCCCCCACTCCCACCTCCATTTAGTATGCCACAGGTAAGGATTACTGGGTGAGCTTGTCTGTTTTCCTCCCCTCAGCACTGAGCTGGGAGTGATTTTGCAGGCATCCAAGCTCCCAAAACTCTGCAAGGCAAGGGTGTCCCTCCCTGTGACTCCTCTGGCACCCTCCATCTCCCTCAGGGAAACCCTCTGAGTCTCATCGCTGGAGACTGTGGGAAGGAGGCCTTTTTGGGCAGGAATGGGAACCTGTGCATAGGATCTAACCTGGGATCTAGTCCTGTCCTTGCCACTAACCCACTCTGAGGCCTTGGGCTGGCTCTCAGGGCCTTACTCTGCTCACCTGTAAAATTGGGGTGTTTTGTGACCTGGGCCTTGGAGTCCTTCATGGAAGTTCCCAAGCTGGGGAAGGGATGTCAGCCATGAGGATGAAGGGAAGTTATCCCTCAGGCCTCCTCTTCCTGTGCTTCTCTCTGACCCGAGTGAGACATTGTATCGCAGGGGACTGGCTGGGTTGGGTGTGTCACCACCAGGATGGAAGGCGAGTCTGGACAGGTGGACAGTGAAGCCTGGGCCCCAGGGCGGGGTGTGTGTGCATGTGTCCTGGAGAGGGGGGAGATGGGGAGGACCCCAGGCAAAGGTCATGAATAGGAGAGGTGGCTCCAGCAGGCTGGCTGTCCTTACTTGGTGACTACCTCCAGGAACTCCAGAGACAGACGCTGGGCTGGGCTAGGTCCTGGCTCTGCGGCGGGCCTGGGGAGGGGCTGGAGAGTGCAGAACAGCCCCTTGGTGAGGTCACTTTTAGGGTGGGAGCAAACATCCTTTTCTGGGAAGGAAAGGCAGTGTTATGAAAGCAAGAGCAATTCAGGTTAGACGATAGGAAGGGCAGGTGATGGTGGATCAGGGAGAATGAGGTGTCTCATTTGGGCTTCTGAGGAGGGAAGGAAAGGGAAAAGTCATACCATCCAGGCCCTCCATGGGAGAGAGGGCTGTCTTGTTAGAAGGCAGGGAAGATGAACAGGATGACCTGGAGAACAGGGAAGTCTAGGCTCTCAGCCAGGGTTTGGGGAATTCGCAGCTGAAGAGGAAGCCTGGGACACCTGAGGCTCGGGTCAGGCCAGCTCTGGACCTCAGTCTTTCCTCTGTGAAAAGGGGAGAATCTCCTTAGTCGCTGCCTACTAAAGGGAGCTCAAAGACAAAATGTCACTGAACACTAGGGAGTCTCCCTTATAGATCCACTCTGAAGTCCTGAGGAGCCAAGAGAAAATACAGACGAAATTTGGGCTGAGCAGGGTGGCGAGGGAGAAACCTAGATCTGCTGGGGGCAGAGTGGTGCTTTAGGATGCAAGTAGATCTGAAGACCCCACAACAACTAGGGACATTCTGAGCCCCTGGATTAAGTCTTCCTCATCAGACCCTCATTTCCCTAATCCTGTCTCTGTCCCAGGACCCCTCTGCAAAGCTCCTCAGCCCCTTCCTACCACATTCCACACATATTTATGGAGTGCCTTTCATCTGCCAGGTATTGTCTAAGCCCTGGGGATTCTGTGGTGAGCAACTGTTGATCCTCATGCTCCTTTTTCCTTCCCAAGGAAAACAGGCAAGAAAATAAGTGAGGTAGCCCAGCCTTTAGTGGCTATGAAAGAAAGAAGCCCACATGGCTGTGGGAACCCACAGAAGGCACCACATCCAGTCTGGGGGAGGCAGAGTGGACAGAAGGTGGCTATCGAGTCTTGAAGAGTGGGCTGGCATCTGCCAGGAAGCGCTGTGGGGGACGGCACAGGCACAGGAAGTGGTGTGCTGGAGCCACTCCAACAGCCTCACAAGAGGCAAGTGCTAAATCTTCAGCAGTTTTGCAGACTGCTTATTAAACAATGCAACTACTACAAATTAAATTACATAAACATATAATTAGCTAAATTATTTTAAAAACAAAGGTAATATGTAATCAAAACTCATTACTGCCTAATTATTACTATATTTTACTATTATCTATGCTCTTTAACATATTCACATTTATTGTATCTTTAAGCTGAAGAAAACTCTTATAATGGTGTGCTCTGCTCATCTCTTTCCAACCCCTTGCTCAGTGACATCACGTTGGTAGTTGGAAATAAGCCATGGCGCAAATAATTTGTATTGTTACGATTGACAAACACTACAAATCAGGGCTTATTTTGTCAATTGCACAGACCAGGGGTTGACCAACTACAGCCAGAAGGCCAGACCCAGCCTGTGAGCTAAGAATGGCTTTTATATGTTTTGATAGTTGAAAAAAATCAAGAGAAGAATATTTTATGACATGTAGAAATATGTAACATTCAAATTTCAATGTCCACAATAAAGGTTTTTTTTTTTTTTTTTGAGACAGTGTCTCACTGTGTTGCCCGGGCTAGAGTGCCGTGGCATCATCTTAGCTCATAGCAACCTCAAACTCCTGGGCTCAAGTGATCCTCCTGCCTCAGCCTCCCGAGTAGCTGGGACTACAGGCATGCACCACCATGCTCGGCTAATTTTTTTTATATATTTTTAGCTGTCCAATTAATTTCTTTCTATTTTTGGTAGAGATGGGGTCTCGCTCTTGCTCAGGCTGGTTTCGAACTCCTGAGCTCAAACAATCCGCCCGCCTTGGCCTCTCAGAGTGCTAGGATTACAGGCGTGAGCCACCGCTTCCAGCCGGAATTCTTTTCTTTATGTCATTTTCAGATTTGTTCATTGCTACTGTATAGAAAGATGACTGGTTTTTATATTTTAATCCTGTATCCTGCAACTTTGCTGAATTTGTTTATTAGCTAGCTGTAATAGGTTTTTTTTGTGAATTTATTAGGCTTTTATATGTTAGGATTCTGTCTTTTTCTTTTTTTTTTTTTAAGAGACAGGTTTTCACTCTGTCACCCATGCTGGAGTGCAGGGATATGCTCATAGCTCATTGCAACCTCAAACTCCTGGGCTCAAGCAATCCTCCTGTCTCAGCCTTCTGAGTAGCTGGGACCACAGGCATGTGACACCACGCTCAGCTAATTTTTCTTATTTTTTTTAGAAATGGGGGTGTCTCACTATGTTTCCCAGGCTGGTCTCAAACTCCTGGCCTCAAGTGATTCTCCCACCTCAGCCTCCTAAGTCACTGGGAATTTAGGTGTGAACCACTATGCCCAGCTCAGGATCATGTCATTTTTGAATAAAGATAATTTTACTTCTTCCTTTCCAATGTGTGTACCTTAATTTCTTTTTCTTGTCTAACTGCTGTGGAGGTGCATGCATTTTGCCAATAGTAACACAGACCGTACGTCAGGCATTCCTTCACTGTACATATCATACCTTGAAAAACAGCACTTCAACCCATTCCTTCACTGTACATATCATACCTTGAAAAACAGCACTTCAACCCTGTAGAGTATCATCTTCAAGCTGATGACTTCACTGTGTCTTTAAAAGGCCATTCCAACATTTTATCAGGCCATCAGCTTTCAGGTGACGTGATACACGTGGGATTCCACGGTTACATGCCCATTGTCACACTCCTTTGGTCCTTGGTCTGAGGCAAGGCGTGTGGGATCTCATGATGCTGTGGCAGGCTGTGGCATGGAGGGCAGGAAAAGAAAAGCCAGACCTTGAATGCATATCAGTCCCAGTAGGGACAAAGTAGTTATGCAAGTAATTGGTTGATCTTTTTGAGAGATGGCATCACACCGAGGGTGAGCAGCTTAGTAAGATAGGTGTGATGGCGCCCATGGTCTTGGCCGCACAGGTAGCTTCCATTCCTGTTGCTACTGCCATG
This sequence comes from Avahi laniger, assembly GCA_963575035.1. Classification (NCBI taxonomy): domain Eukaryota; kingdom Metazoa; phylum Chordata; class Mammalia; order Primates; family Indriidae; genus Avahi; species Avahi laniger. Next base: position 10,290 of record CAUYSK010014851.1, on the reverse strand, counting down.
GGCCCATTACGTAAGCACTGCTGTGGCTGAGCACGGAGGCTGGCTGACACCCACTGACAAGTCGTCCTGTCCTGTCCACATGGTCATTCAGAGTCTCTGCGATGATACTTTCTGATAGGTGTTAGTGAGATGCAAAGATTTGTTCGCACAAATAATACACCCCCTTTCTTCTTCCAGGGACCTCTATGTTTCTAACTTTCCAAACTTCTTGCAGTCTTGTGCTGACCAGATGAGCCATTTTCCATTTCCCAAGAGTCCAAGAACATCTTTACTTTGGGTTACTTCTCCTTCTACACCAAGCTGCCCACAAAATGCGCTGCTCAAAATGCTGCCTGCTTAGAGGAGGTCCCTTCTCCACTTTGTTTCAGGGCCGCCCCTGAGCAACACAGCAGTGTACTCTCAGTCCTTTTCAAGATTGTACCAATATACTGAGCCGACGTAGCTGTGATCCAGTCTTACGGTTTTCCCCCTTCATAAGCTGGTTGTAGAGAATCCCCCCAAAAGTCTACGGCTGTGAGTTGGAGAGAGATTGTTTCAATGAAGGTAGGTGACATGGGGATCCAGGTTTCTTGTTTATATAAGCTAATTTTTGCCCTCTGGACCAATTAAGGCCTTATCTAGAACATGCCATTTCCATCACATAATGGATTGCTGCTTTGCCCACTGAGCAGTATAACGTGGCGGGTCTGGTAAAAACATGATGACAGCTCCAGTCTCATTGTCACTTGATGCCCCATGGTCAAGTGCTTAGTCTCTCCTAGGGTCCTATGGCATGCACAGAGCTGCATTTGAATCATGAATGTGCCAAAGAGTGAGGCTTTGTTCTATTAGGAGAATTCTAGGGATTTTAGCTGTAGCTTTTCTATCAGGACTTGCCAGAGGCTCCACACACCACCGTTAGCTCCAGCACCGTGGATATTCACAGATACACAAAGTGCCATGGGACACACCACAAAGTGTGGCTGAGACAGCAGGACCATTTGGAGCACACCAGAACCCGCTGCAGAGCTCTCTCTTGACCAGGGCAGCACTAAAAAATGTCATCCTTCTGAATCACCTAAGAAATAAATTGTAGCGCTATTCTCAGATGTGATATGTTTTGAGGTGGATCAACAAAATCTAGAGGCCTAGCAAATGCTCAGCCTGTTTCTTAAGAGTAGGAAATATAATGTATAATAACTTGTCTTTTAGTTGGATGAGATGTCCTGGTGTGACAGGTCCCTGAATATTTATGATATTTATCTCTCATTCTTGGCATATATTGCCAGGGCACCCAGAATGCTTGCTACTTTCTGCTCACTGGGTTTGTGTAAGATAACATTTTCAATACAGCGGGTCACCATCATATTTTGTGGAATGTTCAGGCAATCAAGGTCCCTTTAGCCTGTGTTGAGACAGGAAGCAGGAGAGTTAACAAGGCCTTGGGGAAAGCAGTGAAGGGGTCCTGTTATCCAGCTCAAATAAATGGAAACTGCTTTAGACCCCCTTCCTGCTGGAGATAGAAAAGAATGTGTTTGCCTGATCAATAGTCTTGTAAGTCCCAGAGCCATGTTGATCTGCTCTAGTAAAAATATACTTTCAGCAGAGCAGCTGGCATCACGGTCCCTCTGGGTTTTGTAGCAGCCAGACTGGTAAATTAGAGGGGAAATGATGGCACCAACGTCCTTGCATCCTTTGCCTCTCAGCACGTAGAAGTAACCCTTGTCATTCCACTGGGGATTCAGTATAGTTTCTGATTTGCCATCTTGGCTGGGTGGGGTGGGGGGTAATTTAATAGGATCCGAGATGGCCTTTTCTACTACAATGGCTCTTACCCCAGAGGTTAGCAAATCAATATGAAGGTGTGCCAGCTGCTGGGTATATCCAGTTATGTGTTCAGAGACAAGGCATGCAGGAACCCATCAGATCCACTGTGAGATTGACTTGCGCCAGAAATCCACCTACCACCTGGATCTGATATCTCCCTCTCTACCAGAGGCCATATGAATGGCATTTTGAGTCCTCTGATATAGTAGCCACTCCAGAGGTGGGATGGATCACCCCTCGAAATTTGGTTTGGATGTCAGCACTGATGACGTCACACACACACACACACACCAAGAAGGTATGGAGAGGTTTTTACTCACACGATGAGGTTTTTTGGGGAGAGCAGGGCAGGTCTCCCAAGCTGGTCTGAAAATGACTTGAGAGAGAGGGAAAGGAGGCTTGAGGCTTTTATGGTGGGTGTGGGGTGTGGCTGGGGAGAGGGTTCATGTGCTCACGGGGACTTGTGTGATTTGGACCTCCCATTGCTGGCAGAGGAGGGGGCACCCAGGCTTTCTGAGTTGCAAGGGGAAGAGGGAAAGGTGAGGCTTAAAAGCTTTCCGCAGTATATAAGATAAAAATAACAAAACAAAACATAAAGAAAGTATGTTTCCTATTCTCACACCACTCAGCACTCAACACAACAGTTCTGACACCAGATGTGTGGTTTTTTTTTTCCCCACACCAAGCAATTCTCCTGCAGACACCAGCCAGCGTCCTTTAATGTAACTCAATTCTGACACTATCTACCTGGAGTCGGAGTCAGACCCCACAGTTTCAGGGCTCAGTCCCACAAGACTGCCCCTCATGTCAGATGCCAATCGCAAGCCCCAGGTTGTCACCTGCACTTCTGACCAGTTTGCTATAAATTAGGATTTTCGTGACCCCCTCCTCAGGTTTGGTTAATTTGCTAGGATGGCTCAGAAAAGCCAGGGAAATACATTTAGGGCATTACGACAGGTACGGATGAACAGCCAGATGGAGAAGTACACAGGGCAAGGTATATTCTGTGCCCTCTCAAGGCACTCCACCCTCCGGGCACCTCCACGTGTTCAGCAATCTCTAAGCTCTCTGAACCCTGTCCTTTTGGGGTTTTATGGTGGCTTCATTACGTAGGCGTGATTGACTGAATCATTGGCCACTGGAGATCAACTCAACCTTCACCCTCTCTCCCCTCCTGGTGGTTGGGTCTGGGGTGAAATTTCCAGCCCTTTAATCACATGGTTGGTTCCCCTGGCAACCAGCCCCCACATCCTAAGACTGTCCAGGAGCCCCCTCAGAGTCACCTCATTAGAACAAGAGATGCTCCTATCACTCAGGAAATTACAAATGTCTTAGCAGCTCCTTGTCAGGGCACAGAGAACAAATATTAGAACAAAAGATTCTCCTAGTGCCTCTATCTACAAGACTTTTAGGAGCTGTGTCTCAGGAACCAAGGGCAGAGAATAGATATATATTTTGTGTTATATCACGATGTTACAAGCAGTTAAGCATCTGGCATCAGTGTCAGTTCAGGCTCTGATCCAACAGCCGTCAACAGATCTGGGCATTCTCTTCTCTATGGTGTACAGTTGCACCGGCAGAGGGTAGTGGGTCCCTTTGGAGAGAAATTGGGAGAATCACGACCATAGATAATACTTGCTGTGGCATTTCAGCATCCTACTTTGAAAGGACCTGCCTCTCCTTCAATAAGCTGCTTGCTGTAGATGCAGGATTCATTTCAGAGCCCTAGAGGTCTGTGACGGGACCTGGCAGAGATCTGGAAAGAGGGCGAATTTCCATTCTCCATTGCAGTGGCTAACACTAGCTGTCATCCCACCCACTCAGGACCTTTGTTGTTGTGTGTCTGTCTGTCCATTAGGGGCACCATGGTCTGTTACCCTCGCACAGACTCCTCTGGGCAAGAGTTAGGATGCCCTGGTTGCCAATCTAGCCTGGCTACCCAGGTGATCATTATGCCAACCTCACCTCTGATGGCTAAGTGCCACCTCCTGGGATCTGATACCATGGACTGCTGTCATTTCCACCTGTCCAGCAGTGGGAGAGTGCCGTCATGTCACTAACGTCTTCCTTGTCCATTGCCTGTCCCCTGGCCCCAGGTCTAGCACTTCCAAATTCAACATCCAGGCATGTTCTCCTGCAGCTCTGTTGATGAATAATCCCTTTTCCCTGGTGGCAGGGACAGTACTTCCCTAGTCAGGTCACACATATTCAAAGGGCAATGAGGGGAGCCAGAGCCTGATCTTCAGAAGGGCCAGAGCCATCTTGCAAGGGGTGCACTCTAGGTGAGCCCTTTGCACGGTCTCCGTGAAGGAGAGAGAGGCTCCTATCTCTCAGCAACGAGAAGGGGGCCACTGCTGATGGGCCACAGGGTTCCAGGGGATCTGAAGAGCCAAGGCTCTTATCATATGCACCCCAAGATCTGTTCCTTCTGGCCCCTTCCTCCTCTCCCCCAACCCATCAGATCCTTCTCTTGCAGTTACCCCCAGTATCCAACCCTATTTCATCTGAATCCTGTGCCCAGCAGTTCCCTATAAGGTTGGGGTTCTCTTTTTCTAGAAGGAAATATTTCCTAAGATTTATAAACTTTTCAAGAAAATTAAGATTCTAGCTAGGCATGGTGATGCACACCTGTTGTCCCAGCTATACAGGAGGCCAAGGGAGGAGATTCGCTTGAGGCCAGGAGTTCAAGACCAGCCTGGCAACACAGGGAGACCCTGTGTCTACAAAATGAAAAAAAAAATCAGCCAGGCATGGTGGCACAGGCCTGTAGTCCCAGCTACTCAGGAGGCTAAGGTGGGAGGCTTGCTTGAGCCCAGGAGTTCACTCCTGCCTGAGCAACAGAGTAAGACCCTGATCTCTAAAAAAATAAAAATAGTCCCAGCTACTCGGGAGGCTGAGGCGAGAGGATCTCTGGAGCCTGGGAGTTCAAGGCTGCGGGGAGCTATGATGGGGCCACTGCACTCTGGCCTGGGTGAAAGAGCAAGACCCTATCTCTAAAAAATAAAAATAAAAAAATAAAAAATTAAGATTCTTTAGCCCCTTTCTTGATCTTCCTGTGCCCTGGTCAAGGTCCTCCTGAGTCACCCCTGTTCAGAGTTGCCATGGGCAGCACTCCCCACACCTGGAGGTGCAAGTTTCTCTCCCCTTCTCCGTCGCCCTCCGTCACCTACCCTGCTGCCTGTCTCAGGCCCATCCACAGCAGCTGCTGCTAAAGGGTGGGGTCTTCTTCAGGAAATATCTTTGCATGATTTCTGTGAAAGATGCATGTGCCCTGTCCCTTTTCTTACCAATGCTCACTGTGTCTGTTTTTTTCTTTCATAGTTTGTATTTTTTAGATCAGTTTTAGATTCGTAGCAAAATTGAGCGAGAGGTACAGAGAGTTCCCATATATTTCCTGCCCACACTAATAGCCTCCCCATTATCCACATCTTCCACCAAAGTGCTACATTATTACAATTAGTGAGCCTACATTGACATGTCATTATCACCCAAAGTCCACAGTTTACATTAGGGCTTACTCTTCTCACATTTTATGGGTTTGGATGGGTGCGTAATGACATGTATTCACCGCTATGGTATTTTACAGAGTAGTTTCACTGCCCTAAAAATCCTCTGCACCCTCCCTCTTCATCCCTCCCTGCCTCCAACCTCTGGCAACCACTGATCTTTTTACTGTCTCCATAGTTTTGCCTTTTTCAGAATGTGATATAGTTGGAATTATACAGTATGTAGCCTTTTCAGATAGGCTTCTTTCACCAAGTAACATATATTTGAGGTTCTTCTGTGTCTTTTCATGGCTTGAGAGCTCATTTCTTTTTAGTGATGAAAAATACCCCATTGTCTGGATGCGTACCAGTTTATTTATCCACTCGCCAACATCTTGATTCCTTCCAAGTTTAGACAATTATGAATAAAGCTGCTATAAACATCGCATGTAGTTTTTGCATGGATGTAAGTTTTCAATTCATTTGAGTAAATACCAAGGAGATTGGTTGCTGGATCACATGATAAAAGTATACTTAGTTTTGTGAGAAACCACCAAACAGTCTTCTAAAGTGGCTGTACCATTTTGCATTCCCACCAGCAATGAAAGAGGGTTCCTGTTGCTCCACATCTTCACCAGCATTTGGTGTTGGTCAGTTTTCTGGATTTTTTGCCATCCTAATAGATGTGCAGTGGTATCTCATTGTTTTGATTTGCACTTTCCTAATGTCATATGATGTGGAGCATCTTTTCATATGCTTTTTTTCCATCTGTGTATCTTCTTTGGAGAAGTGTTTGTTAAGATCTTTTGGCCCATTTTTTAATCAGATTGTTTTCTTATGGTTGAGTTTTAACAGTTCTTTGTATATTTTGGATAACAGTCCTTTATCAGATATATCATTTGCAAATATTTTCTCCCAGTCTGTGGCTTGTCTTTTCATTCTCTTGACAGTGTCTTTCACAGAACAAAAAAATTTTTAATTTTAATGAAGTCCAGCTTATTGATTCTTTCTTGCATGGATCCTGCCTTTAGTATTGTATCTAAAAAGTCATCGCCCCGGCTGGGTGTGGTGGCTCACACCTGTAATCCTAGCACTCTGGGAGGCCGAGGCGGAAGGATTGCTCGAGATCAGGAGTTTGAGACCAGCCTGAGCAAGAGTCAGACCCCCGTCTGTAATAAAAATAGAAAGAAATTAGCTGGACAACTAAAAATATATAGAAAAAGTTAGCTGGGCATAGTGGTGCATGCCTGTAGTCCCAGCTACCTGGGAGGCTGAGGCAGGAGGATCGCTTGAGCCCAGGAGTTTGAGGTTGCTGTGAGCTAGGCTAACTCCACGGCACTTGCCCAGGCAACAGAGCGAGACTCTGTCTCCAAAAAAAATAAATAAATAAAAACAAAAAGTCATTGCTAAGGTCATATAGATTTTCTTCTATGTTATCTTCTAAGAGTTTTATAATTTTGAGTTTTATATTTATGTCTAAGATCTGTTTGAATTAATTTTGTGAAGGCTATAAAGTCTCTAGACTCATTTTTTTGCATGTGGAAGTCCAGTTGTTCTAGCATTATTTGTTAAAAAAACTATCTTTGCTCCATTGTCTTGCCTCCAGGAGGCACAAGCTTCCCCCACCTCTTCGAGGAGAGATGGCACCAGAGGTCTCCCGTTATTAAGAAGAAAGAAGAAACCCATTCCTGATCCAACTGCTACCTGAGAGACAGAAAATGTCGAACTCAGCATCAGCCGCCCTCTGCTAAATGGGCTATGATTGTAAACCGCCCCCGCCCTCCCCAGCCAGCCCAGTAAAGAGTTAGCGTCATTTGGCTTCAGGGCCAACCCTTCTCTTTATTTCTTGGTGCTGTGCCCTCTTTCTTTTGGAGAAAGAGTAAATAAACTTGGTGCTAAATTCTGTCTGAGAATTCTTTCTCTTCCTGCCTGCAAACTTCACCCCCTAACATTGGGCGTTTCTCTGCCCCTAGGTCAGGCCTGCGCTGATTAAACCCAGCAGGTTAGGCTCTGGTTAACTGATTTCTCCTGAGGGCAGACCTTGTTAAGGAAAGAATGTTCTAGCTTGTTAGTTTTTCCCTCCCCCTGCTGCAAGCTGGAGGGGATTTTTCCCTAATAGTCACTGTGAGAACCTGGTGGAGCTCCTGGAGTTGAAACTCACAAATGCATGCGGCTCCCTGTCTGGGTCCCTGTGGAGTTTTTATCTCTCAGACTTGTCCACGTGGAGCTACAGCCTTGGTTCCTTACAGTTCAGGTTTTCCTGTCCCTCTCTGCTCGTGGGTGTCTACTCAGGTAAGGTGCGCTTCTCTGCGTTCCGTCGGGCTCTCCAATTCTGGGGCCAGTGGTTTTGCCCTGTGACTTCACTTCTCTGATGGATCTAAAAGGAGTTGTTGGTTTTTCAGTTTGTTCAGTTTGTTACTTGTTAGCACAGAGTAGCGACTTCCAAGATCCTTGCCTGTCAAACTGGAAACCGGAAGTCCTGTCTTGTTTTTAGGCAGTTTGTCCACTTGAGTGTGAATCTGGAGGTTTCTGGGGAGTTGATGAAGTTGGTGGATTTTCCCACCATTATCCTTGGTAGCTTTTTGTTCATTTTTTGATGGAAATGGGGATATTTAAATCAAATATGCTCCTGCTACACTAAAACATAGTTTTTTCGGTACCCCATATATGCCAGAAACTATGCCAGACGCTGGGGCTGCAGCAGCAACTAAGAGCCTTTCCTGCCCCCGTGGCATTTGCCTACCTGGGGAGGATACGTTCACCCTGCAGTTGCCAGCCCCAAGTGCTCCCTGCTCTGGGAATCTCAGCTTGGAGCGTGCTCTTAGGGAGGCCACTGAGCTATCACCCTGCGCCAGGGTTCTTGATTTTGAATTAGACCAAGAGAGCAGATATCAGGGAGGTATATCGAACCTCTCCAGATCGCGTGTTGACATTCGATATTGTTACCCTTTGCCCTGGAGAGCTGTCTCCAGGCCAGGAGTTGGTGTTTTGACTGTAGAGAAGATATTTTCCTATTACAATCTGCAGCTGATAAAAAGAGAAGGTCATTCTTTGCATGCCGACCTCAAAGGCAGAGGATGATGCAATCTCGCTTATGAAGACACATTTAATAAATGGAAGAGGAATTCTTGCCACGGCTCTGTGGTCTCTAATATCAACATATCTACATTCATCGCTGGTGGACTTGCTCTTCCTCCATCAATCAAAAAATTCTCCTTTGTTCCTAATAATACGGGACGAAGGCTCAGATTTAAATCAGCTGAAGAATCAGTAGCCCAAATGGATACTCTCTGCTTATCGTATTTGTATCAACTTTCCATTGTATTTCCAAACAAAAAATATGTACAATATGTATGTACGAAAGCTGTCTGGGCAGTAAATTACTTTTTGTTTGTTTCTGTTTTTGTTTTAATCTAAGAGGTTGGACTAAGTGAGCGCACTGTCACCGCTTGGCTCCAAGGGACCGTGATTCTGTGATTCTTCGTTGCTATGGGGATGAGATTACATGATTCAAATGCACAGCATGTTCTGTTGCTAAGGTAATTACAGGCATCTTCACCCTCTCTAGTAAGGCCTGCTTTGTCACATATTTTAGCGGTGGAAAACTGAGCTTGAGGTCTTACATGCTGAGACAGAAGGAAAAATAAGCTTTGTGGAAAGTTTTCAAGGAAGTGAAAAAGTCCTCTTGCTGCTTGACCGGGTGGCCTCATGGTGACAGCCAGCAAAATGGATAGCGTGATTACTCGTGACTTTAGGGCACTGGCTGGCGACTGCCATTTCACAGGGGCCTGGTGGTATAATGGATTAGATGGCTTGCCCAGAGTCACCCACAAGGCTTGAGTACTTCAGAATGCCTTAGGACTTTTCAGACTTGCAGTCCAACGGGGATTAGAATGGAGTAAGAGGGGACATGAAGGAACTGTCTGAGATGATGGACTATTCTACATGCTGATTCGATTTTAGTTACATGGGTGTACGTATTAGTCAAAACACATCAAACTGCACACTTACGTCATGTGCATTCACATAAAATGTAAATTCTATCTCAATAGAAGCAATCCTTCGGCGCTCTCAGGATGGAGAGGGAGGTGGGGGATGAAGATAGAGGTGGGAATGTGACGATGATGGTGATGGGTTGATGAAGATGAGACTGGAGTTTTAAATTACAGGATGGTCACCCCTTGTGTGCAGTTTCAGTTACCTGAGGTCAACCACTGTATGAGAATAATCAATGGAAAAAAAACAATCCTTCAGACTAGACAGGGAGAAGGCAGTCTTGAAGAACCACAGGAGAACAGCTGTAGAATGTCTGAAGTTTTCTTTTTTTTGGTATAGTGTAGAGCTAGGTTAGCATTTGCTGCGGCGTGTGTTGCCTGCTTTTTCAAGGCAGGCCATGGAGCTCAGGCTTGTTTTTCATGCATTTGGTCCTGCTGTAACCTCTGAGGGTGACCCTGCCAGCCTCACACTCCTTCTCCTTCAGTCCAGGACATCTGAGTGTCCTCCAAGTTTCTTGTCCTTTGTTGTCATCCTCCCTTCTAGGATGTGGACAAGGTGCCCAGAGAGCATAGCACTGGATTAGGAATTCAGGGAGCTGAGTTCTAGTCCCTATCTGGTCACTAACCCACTGAACACTGGCTAAACTCTCTGCGCTACACTCTTCCCAGATTCAAAATGGGGTTAGTAGCTCTCGGGCCTACTGTGAGGGGACAAGGCACACTGGAGGTGTGCTATACAAAGGCGAGGTAGGAGCTCTGCAGAGGAGACCGGAGGCTGCCTTATGATAAAGAAGATATGGGCTGGGCGCGGTGGCTCACGCCTGTAATCCTAGCACTCTGGGAGACCGAGGCGGGTGTATCGCTTGAGCTCAGGAGTTTGAGACCAGCCTGAGCAAGAGCGAGACCCCCGTCTCTACCAAAAATAGAAAGAAATTAATTGGACAGCTAAAAATATATAGAAAAAATTAACCAGGCATGGTGGCGCATGCCTGTAGTCCCAGCTA